>CM059202.1:3890404-4062904 GCA_030323885.1 Branchipolynoe longqiensis
CTTTATCCAGTGTAGGACATCTCCTCTTATGCCATAGCCATGCAGTTTTTTTTAGCAGTCGCTGGTGTGGAACAGTGTCGAATGCTTTTTGGAAATCTAGATAAATAGCATCCAGATCTCCAAAGTCATCAATAACGCGGGTCCACTCATCCATACATGCCAGTAGTTGGGTCGTACAAGATCTTCCTTGCACAAAGCCATGCTGCTGTGTTGATAGGAGGTTGTTTTCGACAAGATGAGACATGATAGAATCTCTTATTATTGATTCCAGCAACCTACACACTACAGATGTTAGACTGATTGGCCTATAGTTTCCTGGATCACTTCTGTTACCCTTTTTGAAGATGGGAGCTACATGTCCATCCTTCCATGGGTGAGGAAGTTTTCTTTGGTTTAGTGATTTTTGGAAAATGTGTCTAAGTGGTTCAACAAGCTCATTGTGTAGCTCCTTCAATATGCGTGGGTATATTCCATCAGGACCTGCTGCCTTAGATGCATTAAGATTGTATAATTTTTTCTTCAGATCGGATGGTGCAATATTTATGTTGGTCAGGGGGGCACGAAAGAGTCGGTCCTCAAACATTGGTATATATGACAGGTCTTCTTGTGTGAAGACACTTGCGAATCTGGTGTTCAAAGTATTAGCTTTGTCGATATCCTTTTGTGCAATGGTCCCATCATCCCGCCTCAAATCTCCAACTGGTATATGTACTTTGAGTTTACTCCTAGCATATTTATAGAAGGCTTTTGGGTTCTCTTTGGCATTTTTGGCTATGTTTTTCTCATGCTCTCTCTTTGCTTTCCTACATTCCCACTTTACTTGGTTACATAGTTTTGCATATCGAATTCTGTTACTTTCTGTGCCCGACTGTCTCTTCACTGCATATGCCTGTTGTTTCAAGCTGATCTTCTGCTTGACTTGGTCATTCATCCATTCTGGCCGTGGTCTGCCATTATTCATTTTGCCAGATGACATGGGTATGTGCTGTTTGCATTTTTCCATGAAGGTTTTTTCAAATGCATTCCAATTTTGCTCAACAGTGTCTGTATTTGGGGCTGCACTTAGTAGAACTTGGTCGAGATCCTGTCTCAAGCCCTCATAGTCGCCTTTATCCAATATGAATTTGTGCTTTCCACTTGGGTTTGCATGGTAATAGCAACTGAAATTAAAGAAAAGGCAATCATGGTGGCTATTTCCAAGTCTCGCAACATGCTTAAGGTTTCCAATCATTTCTTCCTCGTTTGTGATGATGAGATCTAGTATATTTGCAGCCTGGTTACCACGCTTATGCGTTGGTTCCGTGACGTGCTGGAAAAGGAAACAATCTCTAAGATTTTCGACAAAGAGTGTTGCTGGATGTTGTTCGCTATTTGGTGTCCGCATGGGTTGCCAACTGATTTCTGGATAATTGAAGTCTCCCATGATTAGGAGGTGGCTGTGGTTTAGGGCTGAGGCCTTTTGGATCAGCTGTCGAGTTTCCTCATGGACACTGTTGTCGCTGTTGGGTGACCTGTAGATGCATCCAACAAGCAGACTGTCCCTGTCGTCTAGCTTAATCTCGCACCATATCGCTTCTGTTGAGTTACATGGTAGTACATCTAAAGGGACTGCATTAAGGTTGCATTTAGTATATATACACACACCCCTCCTCCCTTCATCGATATTGCTGAAAATATCAAATCCATTTATGGCAATCTCACATAGCTGGACTGGATCTTTTGGATTTTTTGGTATGACTTCGCTAATTGCAATGATATCTGGGTTGTAAATTGCAGTATTTGCTTCCAGTTCGGCTCGCTTGTTCATAATTGAATCTGCGTTGGTATACATACATCTCAGGCCATTGATAATTTTATGAGATGTGCTGATATGGATTCTGTTTTTGTTCAAGTTTGAGTTAGGATTGTGGCCCCAATGATACTTATGTGTTATACATGGTTTAGGTTTAGTTGTTTCTTGCATACTTCTGATGTTACAGTTGATGTTACTTCGGCTGACATCTAAACCTGGGTGCGTGGTCTCACTCTCACTATTTTTTGTTCCCATGGCGGTCCTCTGACACGGAATACCCAGTTTTTTGCCTCTTCTCCCAGTTCAGTGTCCGACGCTATGTCTGCTGTTTTCTTTTTGGCTTCCTCTACCAGGAGTTTTGTTTGTTTTCTTTCTTTTTGCGTCATATCATGGCCCACGCTGACATTCTTGTACTGGTCGATGCCACGTAGTTTAAAAAGCTACTAGTCAGGGTTCTATTATTTTGTTTGTTTGTAAGATTCACTAGGCAAATTGATAAAAAAAAAAACAAGCGCTGAGATTCAGTAAGTTTGACTGTTTCATTAGTTATTCTGTCAAAAATATGGATTGACTGCTTTACACGTTATTTCGTCAAAAATATGGTTTTCTTGATCTGACTATATTCTGGACACGCCACAAGTAAATAACTGTATACCTGTAGAGTCATGCTATTTGAAACTCAGCAGTATGAACATTTTAGAAGGGTTTCACCTTTTCCCCCATAAAAAAACAAACATTTTCTTTACTTCTTGAAGATATATACTGCCTATAACGGATAAGTCTGAATAGACTTGTTTTCACCATTAGACAGTTTGTCGATAGAAAGCCCGAGCCTACACTTTTACCGACCCAAGGGATTTTTAACCTCCCACACCACATAGACATGGTATGAGAGCAACCGGCCTTTGATGATGCTGGAAGTTATAGACAGCAGTGGAAATCCAAATTGGCAGAGGTGGGGGCACGGGGAATCGAACCACTGACCTTCAGATTAGGAGTCTGATCTAAAAAAAAGTCAGACACTCTAACCACTCCGCCACAGAGAACACCACATGTAAAGGTGTAAAGGAAGAAACAAAAGGATAATGCTAAAGAAGATTCTAATGTAACCATTGCATTGTTTGGCTGTATTTGACTTTGTATTGAAAGACACTCAAATGCTTATATTAGATTTTGGGGTAGAGTCAGGGTTCTATTATTGATTTTTGTTATTCATTTGTGATGCACATAAACTGTTCAAAACCGGAAGCTGAGGTTCAATGAGTTTGACTCTTCTACCATTCTGTTAAAAATATGGTTTTCCTGATCCAACTGTATCTTGGACATGACACTAGTAAATATATAATGTTTATTTAACTGTGTGGTATCTGTGGCCTAGTGATTAGGGTGTTGAACTTGTAATCTGAAGTTGTTTGTGGCGTTCTCTGTGGCGGAGTGGTTAGAGTGTCTGACTTTTTTCTAGGTCAGACTCCTAATCTGAGGGTCGGCGGTTTGATTCCCCGTGCCCCCAGCTCTGCCAATTTGGATTTCCACCGCTGTGTATAACTTACAGCGTCATCAAAGGCCGGTTGCTCTCATACCATGTCTATGTGGTGTGGGAGGTTAAAAATCCCTTGGGTCGGTAAAAGTGTAGGCTCGGGCTTTCTATCGACCAGCAGTGGAGTGGGGAAGACCAGTCGTCTGTGACTGGGATTTCCCCTGCTTGGGACAACTAATGTACCAAAAAAAAAAAAGAGAGACAAATAAGTGTTCACACTTCCTGTCTACCATTCGCTATATCGATATAATGATAGAACAAGTGATTCCTGTTAGTGTCAAGAAACATTGATTGATTTAGTATGTGTAGTTCATGGACGCAACTCTCACAGCAGAGAGCTAAATGGAGAGCAGCAGTCAAGTAATGAAAGCAGTCTTTGTCGCATCGCGACTGACAGCATGATGATGAGTATTAAATTGAATCAGAATGACTAGACCTTTGCATCTCAGGTTGGTTAATCCAAAACCCTCACTTCGATGACTACTTGAGTGGTGGATACTGCCCATTGAAAACATATAGATCATTGTGAATATAGTTTTATTAATTGTTTCCTTTATACTAAAGTATTTATATTTTAAAATAGGATTGAAAGAAGCATGCAGGTCAATTTTCCTAGAATGTATTTGGGGGAGAGGATAGGTTTATATTCCCAATTGTATTATTTAACATCACTAAAATAATGACAAATTCCTATTATTTAAAATATTTAATTACCCTTGAATGTGAAGCTCTAAGGTATGCAGGGGCAATTGTCCTAGAACAAATATATATATATATATATATATATATATGAGTTTTAGGCTACGGTAAAGGAAAGAGAGAACGAACAATGAGTAGTGGTGGGGAACCTTCTTTTATTTTTGCTTGAAGGTCCCTTGGCCGGGCAAAATAACAGCCCTACCTAAAGCTAAAATAAGTGGTTCTGCGAGTGAATCAGAGAGGGAATTAGCCAAGCGGCAATGAAATGGCAGTCCCGGGGCAAAAGAGTGGCCCGGGGTGAATGTACAGTGAAGAATAAATAATGAAATTAATAATAAATAAATAAATAAAGAGAGAAGGGGGAAACTCCGCCTACTTATATATATATAATAAATTATATTCTACATATATATATATATATTGTGGTCCTTATTTCATTGCTTAGCATCATTAAATGTATTTACATTGTACTGAAAAATTCCTACTGCTTAAAATATTTAAGTACCTTTAAATGCGAAGCTATAATTCATGCAGGGGAAATTGTCCCAGAACAAAATATATGTAGTTTGGATGGGTTTCTGGTCACTATTGTAATTCACGACACGACAAGGGGACTACATGAGATGGGTTTATTCAATAAACAGCCCTAAGGCCAACGTTTGGAGCCTCAGTTGCGATATACTTACAACATAGGTATCAAAAGCCGTGTTCACACACACAACTTTAGGCCGAACTAGATAAGGCAAACTAGATGAGGCGAACTAGTGTTGTGTCCACACATGCAGTATTCTCGGGGCGGTTTAAGGCGGAAATCGATATCTGCGCATGAGCAAGTCCATACTAACCAGTGCCAGTTTTGGTTAGTCGACGTCGCCACGAGAGAGTGTGGGTTCGACCTAGATATGTATGGACTGAATCGTATTGGTTTGGAACGGTCAAAACTTCTGCTGGGCAGTGAAAACCTTAAAATAAATCATGAAAAGAATATCTGTGCACCTCTAGCAGTTTCATAGAAGAAATTTACCGGAAAGTCAACAAACTCAGGTCTCGACTGTGACATCCTTAATCCGCCTGATCTAAACCGCTACCGTCCACACAGGCAATATGGGCCGACTTAAGCTAGTTCGGTTCATCTGGACTACCTCGCGACATGGTTTACTTGAAGTGAACTAGATGAGGCGAATCAGCCCTAATCCGCCTCAGCGTCACATCCACACAGCGAATGTGAGCCGAACTAAACAAGGCAAACTAGTTGAGGCGACGTAACGCCCGTGTGTGAACACGGCTTTAGTAGAACAGTTTGTATTACAGAGGTATTCAATTTCATCAATCAAGGTTACAGTGGTAATATAATGGTGTAATCAATCAAGTGCTTATGAAGGTACTCAGGCGTATAGGTCAATGAGTTAGAAGTGGGGGTTACAGGAGATGAGGGGAGTAAGGTAATAATAAGATATGAAACAACAATAACTGTACATCACAACATAGGAAATCAGGCTCTCTCAACCAAGTGGTGGGAGAGAGGGTGGTTTGCGGCAGCGTACATCGTCTGGGGGACGTATGTGTGTATGGCTGCGGATCGCCAGTTGCCAAGGTCGCTATGTAGTGTATACCCCATCAATAATAATAATAATGGGGTATACGTGACCAGGTGCATGTATGTGTATATATATATATATATATATATGTAAGACTGCTTTCATTATTTGACTGCCACTCTCCATTTAGCTCTCTCTCCATGAGTCGGTCTTAATGTCTCTCAGCTTCAGGTTTCTCTTGATGGTATCCTTGAACCGGAGACGACGCGCCCTCTCTTTCTTTAACCAGAAGACAGTTGAGAATAGAGAATCTGCTTTGGTAGCCTGTCTGATGACATCCTCATGAGGTGTCCAGTCCATCGGAGATTCTTTTTGATCAAAAGATCTTCCATAGAGGGCAGCCCCGTCCATTTGAGTATTTCCTTATTTGTCACTTTGTCATTGCAGATTAGCCTCATGATTGAACACAGATGTCGCATCGGGACTACTACCATATTAATAATTATAGTCATTATAATGAGTGTACATGGAGGAGACGAGAAAATAAGGTCGGTTGGCCATATAAAATAAAAGTTACTTCAAACTAAGTAAGGTACATTATAACGACCAACCTACATATTTATCTCAGAAAATGACAGAAACTCAAAACCATCGGACTATGCAATTTCTGTTGATATCAAGCAAAGTCCGGTTTGTGTCCGTTGTATATCCGTTGTATATCCGTTGCATATCCGTTGATATCCGGCCCGATCCGTTACAAATTTTGAGCATGCACAAAACTTGTAAAGGATTGCGCCGGACTGACCTATGCGGTTATTATCCATTACCGTCCGTTCCCGGTCCGTTCCCAGGTCCATTCCCCGTCCGTTCCCCGTCCGTTCCCCGTCCGTCCCCGTCAGTTCTCTATCGTTCCCATCCGTTCCCGTCCGTTCCCGTCCGTTCCCGTCCGTTACATATCCATTACACATCCGTTACCCGTCCGTTACATAATCGATACATTTCAAGTTTGAATCACACCGGACTAGAATATTGTTTGTCCGGTTCTGTCCGTTGCTCAATCCACCATAGAGTGACAGGCATAGTGTGACAGGCATAGTGTGACAGGCATAGTGTGACAGGCATAGTGTGACAGGCATAGTGTGACAGGCACAGTGTGACATGCACAGTGTGACAGGCATAGTGTGACAGGCATAGTGTGACAGGCATAGTGTGACAGGCATAGTGTGACAGGCATAGTGTGACAGGCATAGTGTGACAGGCATAGTGTGACAGGCATAGTGTGACAGGCATAGTGTGACATGCATAGTGTGACAGACGCAGTGTGACCATAGTGTGACAGGCATAGTGTGACAGGCATATGTGTGACAGGCACAGTGTGACATGCATAGTGTGACATGCCATAGTGAGGCGTGTTGACAGGCATAGTGTGATGCATAGTGTGACAGGCAAGTGTGACAGCAGGACGCATAGTGTGACATGCACAGTGTGACAGGCATAGTGTGACAGGCATAGTGTGACAGGCATAGTGTGACAGGCATAGTGTGACAGACACAGTATGACAGGCATAGTGTGACAGACATAGTGTGACAGGCATAGTGTGACAGGCATAGTGTGACATGCATAGTGTGACAGGCATAGTGTGACAGACATAGTGTGACAGGCATAGTGTGACAGGCATAGTGTGACATGCACAGTGTGACAGACATAGTGTGACAGGCATAGTGTGACAGGCATAGTGTGACAGGCATAGTGTGACAGACACAGTATGACAGGCATAGTGTGACAGACATAGTGTGACAGGCATAGTGTGACAGGCATAGTGTGACATGCATAGTGTGACAGGCACAGTGTGACATGCATAGTGTGACAGGCATAGTGTGACAGGCATAGTGTGACAGGCACAGTGTGACAGGCATAGTGTGACAGGCACAGTGTGACATGCATAGTGTGACAGGCATAGTGTGACAGGCATAGTGTGACAGGCATAGTGTGACAGACACAGTATGACAGGCATAGTGTGACAGACATAGTGTGACATGCATAGTGTGACAGGCATAGTGTGACATGCATAGTGTGACAGGCATAGTGTGACAGGCATAGTGTGACATGCATAGTGTGACAGGCATAGTGTGACAGGCATAGTGTGACAGGCATAGTGTGACAGGCACTACAAAGGAGCTGAGCAAGTAATTACTGTAAATTGTGGTTGGTTTTTGGAGTTTTATGTCCTGGCAACATCTAAGGTCATATCAGGACAGGTACCGACAACAGGCCGCCAGCACCATGACCCGATATCCCACTCAGTCACATTATCCTGACACTGAGCCAACCAGTCCTTGCCCTATCCTAGTAATGCCGATCGCCTGGCTAGGAAGTGACGAGTACACATCTTTAAGTCACGGATAACAAAGGTTGTCTTCCCTTCGCATTGCATCAACTTGCAGACCTTAGATGTTGCTAGAACGTAAAACAACAACAAACAAACTTGCAGACCAGGGGGAACTGTACACAGCCTATCAAATGATAATAAGAATAGTAATAATATTTGGACTAGTTCTATAATATGGAGCGGGACGTAGCTCATGCGGTAGCGTATCCACATGTGAAGGTGTCGGTCATCCTATCGATCGTGCTCAGTGGACACATTTGCAGTTTGGGCTATTTTCCGTTCCAACCAGTGGTCCACAACTGGTTCATCAAAGGCTGTGATATGTGCCGTCCTGTATGTGGGAAACTGCATCTAAAATACTCCTTGCTGCTTATCGGAAAGAGTAACCTATGTGGGGGCAGCGGGTTTCCTCCAACGAAATATGTCAGAAATACCATATGTTTGACGTCCAATAGCTGATGATATGCAGGTATTGCAGGTATTGCAGGTATTGCAATACCTGAGGGAGTTTGACGCCCCTGCCCTGCAGAGTTGTAAACCACTGCCTTGTGGTACAGGTTCTTGACAGAACCGAAGGCTAAGGGAGCAAACCCTAAACAGAAAACCATGTCACTGTGGCAGCATTAAGGGCGGTTGATGTATGGAACTCCCAACATCTCCCGACCAGCCACTGCAGGGACAAATAGTTTTGCGCCTGTCTTGACATGTTCTTGCCGGTGTGAAACCTCTATTTGCTCCCCGAGAGAGTGCCGCTGGTAACTTGCAAAAGCCAGCAGCACTTCAACACTTTTGCAGGCAGCTTTCATGAAATGTATAGACGACAGGTGAAAAAGCTGCATGCCTTCATGATGCGACATCTGCGTTCAATCATGAGGCTAACCTGGAAGGACAAAGTGACAAATAAGGGAATATTCGAACGAACGCGGCTACCCTCTATGGAAGATCTTCTGATCAAAAAGAATCTCCGGTGGACTGGACACCTCATGAGGATGTCATCAGATAGGCTACCAAAGCAGATCCTCTATTCTCAACTGTCTTCTGGCTACAGAAAGAGAGGGCGCTCTCGTCTCCGGTTCAAGGATACCATCAAGAGAAACCTGAAGCTGAGAGACATTAAGACCGACTCTTGGACGCAACTCTCACAGCAGAAAGCGAAATGGAGAGCGGCAGTCAAGTAATGAAAGCAGTCTTTGTCGCATCGCGACCGACAGCATGATAAAAATCAATGTGCTCTGGAGGCGTCGTTAAATATAAAAAAACTTTCCTTTAGTTCTATAATAATATTTATAGTATTAATAATAATAGTATGTGGACCTGCGGGAGGAGACGAGAACAAAGGTTGACAGTTGAAAATGACACTGACAATATTTGAAGAGCAGACGACATTTACACAGCAGACGACAGTGGGTTGACCAATGTTTGCCGCGTCGTGCTACATGTCTCTGGTGTGTGAGTACACCCTCTGTTTACATGCACCTATCAGTGACACTGTATAAAGTCCACGGCTGGCATCTGTGGTTGTGTAGGCAGGCTATAATGAAATCAATACAGGCAAGAAGAGAAAGGAAGAGTATAAAGAATGAAAGTAGAGAGAGACAATGCCCTCAGGTTTATTATTATATAGTGGTACATGGATCTGGTATGGCATACCACCTGACCGTGTTCTCCAATGAGAATCAAGCATTTACAATAGTAAGCATTCCTGGGGTCACCATGGGTACTGTGATTTGTCCACCACCACCATCCGGTGTGGCTGCTTGGCCACCACCTGCCTGAGCTGTGTGTGTAGTGATCCGTGACTAACAGTTGGGGGGGAGGGGGTAGTGAGTAGAGCTCCAAGTGCCCCTTACACACTATCACTAGTGCCTCTTTCACACTATCTACCTAATACACAATGACTATTGACCATAAGTAAAGGATCACCAGCAACTACATAAATACATTCATGCACCTGGCACTATATACCATTTACATTAATAGACCATTTGCATTCCATTATAGACCATTTGCATTCCCCCACCAATGCATTTCATCAGAATATTTTACAACAGGACAGGAGACACACAACTTTATAGGTTGGTTGTTGGAGTTTTGCGTCCTGGCAACATCTAAGGTCATATCAGGACGGGTACCTACAGACTTGTGACAGTGTACACTGGTGGTGACTTTATAGTGTGGTCCGACTGGGATATCAGGCTGCCTGCACCATGACCTGATATCCCACTCAGTCACATTATCCTGACATTGAGCTAACCAGTCCTTGCCCTATCCTATTAATGCTGAACGCCTGGCTAGGAAGTGACAAGTATGAATTTTATAAGTCATTGGTTTGACTCGACCCAGAACTCCCGACCTTCCGCACGCGAGGCCCACGGTCTACCGATTCGGCCACCGCGCCCGGTCACAACTTTATAGCCATGTTTACACGGGCGAGTTAAAACGCTTCATCTAAAACTACTTGCCTAGATCGATTTACATTTGTCGTGTAAATGCGACACTGAGGCATTTTAGGGCTGAATCAATTCATATAAATCGGTAGATGTAAACCACCTTACCAGGTAGTATAGATGAAGCGATACAGCCGGTTCCCGGGCGGCAATAGTGTAAAATAGCGGTGCTCGCCGGCTACAAGCTCAGCTGTAACTATCGCTGGTGCCCGGCAGTGTTAGGGACCGATTAGGCTGAAATCTATTGAATGCGATCATATTTAACAGAATTACATACTCAAATAATTAAATTTAATTAAATTAACCCTAAATTCCAAGCGATATTAACGTAGCCGCTACATTGGCGTCGTTATTCATATTGTGAATCGATGAATGTAAACTAAGCAAATAGCAGTACTCGCCGGCTACAGGCTCACCACTAAGGCTGCTGGTTCCCGGCGCCGACACACTTTCAAACTCGGTCCGTGTAAACGCGCCACTACATCGCTTCATATAAATCGATTTGCCTAATTCGCTTCACAATTGCCCGTGTAAACACGGCTTAAGTCACTAGTATAGATAAGTAAAACAAAGCATCCAATATGTACAAACCAGACTGGATGCGCTGAGTCTTCCCGTGCGGAAGGTCGGGAGTTCAAATCCCAGCCGAGTCAAACCAATGACTTATAAAATTGATAGCTTGCCGTTCGGCATTAATAGGACAGGACAAGGACTGGTTAGCTCAGTGTCAGGATAATGTGACTGAGTGGGATATAGGGTCATGGTGCCTGTGGCCTGATTTCCCAGTTGGGCAGCACTATAAAGTTACCATGAGTGCGCACGGTCACAAGTCTGTAGCTACCTGTCCTGATATGACCTTAGATGTTGCCAGGACGTAAGACTCCAACAACCGACCAACCATCAAATAGCCGGAACTCGAACTAGATTTGAGATGACACTGGTGGGTTTTGTTGGTTTGTTTGTTGGAGTTTTACGTCCTGGCAACATCTAAGGTCATATCAAACAAACAAAAAGTTTGTTTTATTTAACGACGCCTCTAGAGCACATTGATTTTTATCATCGGATATTGGACGTCAAACATTTGGTCATTCTGACACATTTCTTAAGAAGAAACCCGTGGCCGCAACTTAGGCTACTCTTTCCGATAAGCAGCAAGGGGTCTTTTATATGCACTTTCCCACAGACAGGACAACACATACCACAGCCTTTGATGAACCAGTTGTGCACCACTGGTTGGTTGGAACGGAAACTAACCCAAAGTGCAAATGTGTCCACTGAGCAAGATCGATCGGATGACCCACACCGTCACAGGTGGACACTCTACCGCCTGAGCTACGTCCCGCTCCCCCGGAGGTGATATCAGGACGGGGTTTTGTTGGTAGAACCGAATATAATCACATGACTGGGTCTACCCGGACCTTATAGTATACTCCTGATATGACCTTATATGTTGTCAGGACGTAAAGCTCCAACCACTAACCGACCTTATAGTTGTGCCTGGTTTCACCAAGTGTTACACGTCCAAAGCCGTAGCTAGACTTTTTTTTATTTGTGGGGAAAAAATAGATTGCTATGGGGTGGGAAGATAAATTCTTGAGATGATGTTGGTTGGTTGTTGGAGTTCTACGTCCAGGCAACATCTAAGGTCATATCAGGACGGGTACCTACAGTCTTGTGAAAGTGTGCGCTCGTGGTAGCTTTATAGTGTTGCCCCATTGGGAGACCAGGCTGCCAGTACCATGACCTGATATCCCACTCAGGCACATTATCCTGATACTGAGCCAACCAGTCCTTGTCCTATCCTAATTCATTGAATACCGAGAGCCTGGATAGGAAACGAAAAGTATAAATTTTTGAATCATTGGTTTGACTCGACCATGGGTTCGAATCCCACGTTCTACCAAAACGGAAGACGGCCATCCCGTCTGGTTTCTTGAGGCAAATGAGTGCCGAAGGCACGAGGCACTAGGGGGGGGGCGGGGGATCTTATACCTAGTGACCGGGGGCCGTGGCCGAAAGTGCCGGCCTCGCGTGCTGAAGGTCGGGAGTTCCATTCCCGGCCGAGTCAAACCAATGACTTATAAAATTGGTACTTGTCGCTTCCTAGCCTGGTGCTCGGTATTAATAGGGCAAGGAGTGGTTAGCTCAGTGTCAGAATAATGTGACTGAGTGGGATATAAGGTCATGGTGCTGGTGATCCGGTCTCCCAGTGGGGCAGCACTAAAAGGTAACCTTGCGTGTGGACTGTTACAAGTCGGTATTCACAGTGTCTACTGACACAAAATTGATTGTATGACCTTACACTCTGTAAAAGTGATGGTTGAATAAAAAACAAACAATTCTCGATGTGAATATGGCTTATGCTGCCGACACTGCGTAAAGAAACCATCAATCAAGCAATCAATCAAACAAGTCGGTACCCCTCCTGATATGAGTTAGAGCGTCCGTCTCCCGTGTTAGTAGACCATGGGGTCGTGGGTTCGAATCCTGGTCGAGTCAAACCAATGACTTAAAAATTGATACTTGTCACTTCCTAGCCTGGCGCTCGGCATTATTAGGATAGGGCAAGGACTGGTTGGCTCAGTGTCAGGATAATGTGACTGAGTGGGATATCAGGTCATGGTGTTGGGGGGTCTTCCAGTGGGGCAGCACTATAAAGTCACCTGAGTGTGCACTGTCACAAGTCAGTACACCTCCTGATATGACCTTAGATGTTGCTAGGACGTAAGACAACTAGAAACAAACAAACAATCCTGATATGAACTTAGATGTTGCCAGGAGTGCCATGAAATGCCATTTCCAGACATTTCAGGGATGTTACATACTTGTTTGTTGTTGTTGTTGGAGGGGGGGGGGGGATGTCGTATACCCTTCCCTCTGCTATCTACGGCTCTAACGCCTATTAATATGGTGTCACTTTGCTTGCTGTATCTTTATTTCCCTTTGAGACCTATTTCATATGACGTCACCATAGGTATTTAGGTCAGTGCGCGCGCTGCTTGGCTGCAGGAAGACACACTGTCACACTGCTCAATGGCTATGAACAATCTTCCTACAGAAAAAGTGAAATATCTCTAAAACCACACCACCTAGAAACAAACCGCTTGGAACACATATAGAAAACATATTTCAGAAACAGATTATATTAAAGTTATAAGTTTAGGGTTCTGCATTTCTATTAATTTTGAATAAAATTGACGTTTTGCACTGCGCGTACTGGCAAACTCAATGCATTGTCAATGGCAATGAGCAATCTTCATACAGAAAAAGTTAAATATCTCTAAAACTAGACCACATAGAAACAAACCGCTTGGAACACATATAGAAAACATATTTATCAAATAGATTATATTAAATTTATACGATTAGGGTTCTGCATTTCTATTAATTTTGAATAAAAATGACGTTTTCCACTGCGCGTACCGGCAAACTCAATGCATTGTCAATGGCCGTGAGCAATTTTCATACAGAAAAAGTTAAATATCTCTAAAGCTACACCACATAGAAACAAACCACTTGGAACACATATAGAAAACATATTTACCAAATAGATTATATTAAATTTATACAGTTAGGGTTCTGCATTTCTATTAATTTTGAATAAAACTGACGCTTTGCACTGCGCATATCGGCAAACTCAATGGCAGTGTGCATTCGTTCTGCTGCCAAGCTGCGCGCGCATACGCAATGTTCATAAACATTGAAAGGGGTCTATAGTTTGCTATTTTGTGTGAGTAGAGTTCTAATCGACTCATTTACATCGTCTGCTTTTCATCCCTGGCGTTTCGCCCATGGCGGTGAAGAAAAATGGGAAATATTGTGCACAGAGCAGGATTCGAACCCACAATCCTTGCCATTCTGCGGATAGATTTCTGACCATTAGACTATCTACTCTCCCCGATTCAATCCGCCATTTCACACTATTCACGCCGCGGCCATGTTGAAACCATACCGAGGCCACGTACGCGTCTGCGAGGTGTCACTGTATAAAAAGTCATGCGAATACTTTTTCGTCGACCAAAACCTCTCGAAATCACTCAAATTTGAAGGTTTTCATATTTTAACCTACCATATTCATCTTTGCATACCTGTTTTCTATATACTGGCCAATTTTCACAAAGATTGGGTGACCCTTGCATGGTGATTTTCCCATTCTTTAACTACAATGTGACTGTCAACTTCAAGTCTGCATAGTTATGGTGGTATCATGTACAATGCAGCACTGTCAGCGTAGTTATCTCTGCAACACAGTTAAACAACTAGTCTTAGTAATTACAAATTAATAAAAGCTTTAAAAGGGTTAACAACAAATTTTTTAATATATCTATATTAAGAAAGTTATGCGATTTTGAATTTAAGAAAAGATTGGCAACCAGGGTGAGCGACTTTGTTGACATCGCCTACTGAAATGAATCTGATCACTCAATCTTCATGAAAATTGATCTATAAATAGAAAAAAAAAGGTATGCAAAAATGATATGATAGTGTAGTGGTCTGCACTGACCTCTCAGGCAAGTAACCACATAGACAGGTAGGCGTGGGGAGTGTGTTGATATCAGGGAGCCTAGGTGGTGTAATGGTTAGCACACTGGCCCGGAATGCAAAGAGATGTGGGTTCGAGTCCCGCTCTAGGCGCAATATTTCCCATTTTCATCACCCCCACGACACTGGTTGCCGTGACAGGATCCTGTACAAGCTTTGCGCTGTATGGTTGTTGAACCTACCCTGTGTATGATGTGTTGTGCATTGCCTGTATGTATGTAATTGTAAGATTACAAGACTTACAATTCCAGGGGGACGAGTGTAGTGGTCTGCACTGACCTCTCAGGCAAGTAACCACATAGACAGGTAGGTGTGGGGAGTGTGTTGATATCAGGGAGCCTAGGTGGTGTAATGGTTAGCACACTGGCCCGGAATGCAAAGAGATGTGGGTTCGAGTCCCGCTCTAGGCACAATATTTCCCATTTTCATCACCCCCACGACAATAGTTTCAAAAATTAATATCTTCAAATTTTACTCTTTAAATTTCTGTAGTAGTTCATACACATCGGCACACAGCAGTGTCTTATGGCAATTTCCAATACCCAACGCGTACTCAGACTCGTTCTGATGCCGAATTAGGTCACGCGTGAATAGTGTGAATTAATGCCTATCTGTCCACGTGGCTCCTTGTCTGACTCTGAGAGGTCAGAGCAGACTGCTACATCCATTAATTGTTTAATGCTTACAATTACATACACAAAGGTAATGTATTTACATGTACATACAAAGGGTAGGTTCAACCACCACACATCGCATAACTTGTACAGGATCCTGGTCATGGCAACCATTGTCAAGGGGGTCATGAAAATGGCAAATATTGCTCCTAGAGCGGGACTCGAACCCACACTTCTTGTCATTCCAGTGTGGCATGCTCAGCCGTGTCGCGTGCTCAGCCGTGTGATTAGACTCAAACTCAAGGCATTGTCAATGGTCGTGAGTAATCTTCATACAGAAAATACAGAACAAGTGAAATATCTCTAAAACCACACCACCTATTAACAAATCGCTTACACATATAGAAAACATCTTCACCAAAAAGATTAAATTAAATTGATAAGGTTAGGGTTCTTAATTTCTATTAATTTTGATTAAAACTAATGTTTTGCACTGCGCGTACCGTCAAACTCAAGGCATTGTCAATGGTGGTAAGCAATCTTCATACAGAAAATCCAGGAAAAGTGAAATATCTCTAAAACCACACCACCTAGAAACAAATCGCTTGGTACACATATAGAAAACATCTTTACCAAAAACATTATATTACATTTATAAGGTTCGTGACTCACGACCATTGATAATGCCTTGAGTTTGAATCTATGCACACGGCTGAGCACGGTACACGGCTGAGCACGCCACCCGGGGCTTTGTGTCCTAACAATAAATAGTCAAATTAATTACATACAAAATTGATACTTGTCGCCACCGAGCCAGGTGCTCGGCATTAATAGGATAGGGCAAGGACTGGTTAGCTCAGTGTCAGGATAATATGCCTGAGTGGGATATTGGGTCATGGTGCTGGCAGCCTCATTTCCCAGTGGGGCAGCACTATAAAGTCGCCATGAGAGCTGATTTGGGAATTATTGCCAGCGCGGAGCCACAAGCGACCAATCAGCATGCATCATTTGACTGCGCACGTGCATAATTAGTTTAGAAGATAGTGATCTCAGATTTACGTCTGCCATAAGGAGGCATTGGTACAATCTACTGTATTTAGACCAACATTTTGATGATGGCTAGTATGGTAGTGTTCATACTATTACGTATATGTTATTCACATTTATTTTTATGTCGACCTACTATGGACCAAATTATGTAACTACCATAATCCTGAGTCTGAAATAAAGAATTGAATTGAATTGAATTGTCCTTTTGTATTGGTCGTAACACTTTCCATTCAATGATTTTGATTCATGAAATAAAGTTTTACAAAAGTATCATAAATGTCATTTTTATTCACTGTCATGCTGGTACAGTTTGGAAACAGGGGGCGTAATCGATTAATCAACTCGGGTCATCCGTGCCACTTCTTGGCGCATGCGCACATCCTACAGACTCGGGTCAAATAATCGAATACGCTTCTCCACGCTCGGGGTGGACAAAATGGTGGCTTTATCCAAAACCTTCTCTCTTTTTTTTAATAACCGAAATAACTACAGCAAAATAACATTTAAAGTATTTTATGATTGCATCGTTTAGTTATATTTCCATTTCACGAATCTAGGTTATTACCACAAAGACTGGTACTGACTGCAACAACAAACAATCTATGTCCTTGTAGTGCTTATACATTGCTACATTGTGACAACTGAAACCGATCACTCCCCATGATCTACCTTAAGGCCCTGTCACACTACAACATAACAACTAACGTGAGCCGACGTAGGTGAATTTTGGTCATTACATTGAGGGACGGCGGGTTACGTCATGTGTACGTTAGGCAGACGTCAAGTTACATCGAGATACATCAGGTTATGTCGAGTTCCGGCAGCACCCGTCAAGATTTTTGACATACCCAAAACTTTTGATGCATCGCAACATAAAGCAGTTATGTTGGGATGACGTTACACTCAGGTTAGGCCAACGTTAGGCATGCGATAGAGCTGTGTTGGCGAGGTTAGATCACTGTTGTCTTACGTGAGAGTGACGGACAGGCGGGAGGAATGTGCAGATCCCGCTAAGACAATGTGGGGTTAACGTATCTCAACGTAGGTCAAACTTGTCTGTGACGCATGCCTAACATTGCTCAAATGCATCGCAAATGTGTCCTGACGTAGTTGACTGGTACTGGTACTGGTTGCTGTTATCCTGCAGGACGTTACCAGAGTAAATATGACATCATCGCTCCCTGCAAACCCCAGCCAAGAGGTGGGTTACTGGGGTCGGGTCGTTTTGCACACGGCCCGTGTATTTGTCGACTCCACTCACTGTGTTCGATTTGAAATTCTGACGACTCAGGTGACCCTAGTCACCAGGTTCGTGTTAATCGATTACGGCCAGGTAGTACATAATAAGAAGTGCCTACGCATGCGTGAACCTTACATTTACCATAGCGGGCTCATCTTATGTGAGGATGCGTGCGGATGTGTTGTTGTTTTGGTGGTTTTTTTAATAAATGAATTTTATTCACATATATCTTTTGTCAGTACCACAGCACTGGCCTTTCGACCATAAGTGTTTCAGGTAATTCAGAGATGAAAGTGGTCTCCGTGGAAAAAAGCGGAAATGAGGATATTCTCCCATAGGTTTAGCATTGTCAGAGAATCGCGGACAATTTTCAGGAAGTCGGGTTTCATATATATTGGTATGCGCTGATAGTGCTGTGCCGTTTTAAGCATTATTAGTAGTATACGCTAATAGTGCTGTGGCATTTGGAGCATTTATTAGTAGTATACGCTGACAGTGCTGTGGCGTTTGGAGCATTTATTAGTAGTATATGCTAATAGTGCTGCAGAGTTTGGAGCATTTATTAGTAGTATGCGCTGATAGTGCTGCGGTGTTTGGAGCATTTATTAGTAGTATATGCTGATAGTGCTGCGGCGTTTGGAGTATTTATTAGTAGTATACACTGATAGTGCTGCGGCATCTGCACCACGTATTAGTATAGATATAAAGTTAGGCTACGCTCTGGAAGACAAAAGACAACATGGGTATGGGTTAATCAGTTTTAATACTAGTCCTTGGCTAGGATAACAATAAACAAAGATGAGCCGCTCTGCCTTTTTATACGTTGATAAGTGATTATCCTGTCTATACGCTGACGGTGCTGCGGGATTGAAAAAATCCGCGGAATCGCGGAGATCTTTCATCCCTGAGGTATATACTGTATGTATTTACACAATTTGTTTACATGGTTTATATAGTAAATTGAAGTGTGAAGTCAATTCTAAAATAACCGTGTACACAATGCAATAAGTAATGATATTATAAGGCAGTATTCTATACAGGCCTATCTACTAATACTTAGCACAGTATTTTGTAAATGGGTACTACAAAGTTATGATAAGCAATTTGAGAAAATACTTTATGTATTGTAAAAGAATTATTTTTTGTGCGATTATTCCACTTACCGAAACAAGTATTCATTTGTGTATATTATAATGCTATTTTATTTAGTTAGGGATGTGAGAGCAGCTCTGCGAATAATAATCATTCTTCCGCTAATTCGCGAGGCAAAACAGTTCTGTGAATAGCTCCGTCCTATTAAGATATGGCAAGGACTGGTTGGCACAGTGTCAGGATAATGTGACTGAGTGGGATATCGGGTTATGGTGCCAGCGGCCTGATTTCCCAGTTGGGCAGCACTATGAAGTCGCCATGAGTGCACACTGTCACAATTCCAGTACCCGTCCTGATATGACCTTAGATGTTGCAAGGATGTAAAACTTCAAAAATCAAACACATTTTACAGCAATTACTTCCACATGTCCGTTGATTAAAGTTGGATAACTCGATGGGTTTGAGTTTCTGTCATTGTCCGAGATAAATATGTTAGGTTGATCGTTATAATCTACCTTACTTTCATTTGAAGTAACTTATATTTTAAATGGCTAACTTTTGAGATATTTGAAGTGTTTTGTTCGTTTAACGAGCCCCCGGCACAGAGAGTAAACATTGGCTATTGGTGGTTGAAGTGCAAACATTCAAAAGTAATTTTGGCAAGCACGACAAAACTCTTGAGACTATAGGCTCAGGTTCTATCAAATCGCCTCAGTATCACCTTCTATGTGGCGACACAAGTTGTTTTAGTGCCGCAGTATCTAACTTCTAAGTTAAGCGCGTAGAATTAAATTAAGATAATTTTTGTTGTTTTGAAAATGTTAAGTTTTCATCGGGCTATGCAGCTTTAACCTCATTTGACGTGTCAAATATCAGTGTTTTGGTGGGTTTTTTTATTAGGTCAGAACACATATTGAGGGTGGGTGGGTGGGTACTATCATGGAACACTTCACCTTTATTGGCCAGATACTTGCGGAGCTTGAGTGCACTGTATTTGCCTTGGTGGGAAAGTTCTCGCGTTGTTTTATGGGATTGGCTACACCATTGCAACCCTCCCTCCCCACCCTCACTCCCCCCCCAACAATAGACACCCCTCTCCCCACCACACCTCACTCCTGCCCCAAAAGACCGGACGCAAGGGCCCAGTCGGGAGAGTGAAGGCTTCCCATGCCGAAGGTCGGGAGTTCAATTCCCGGTGGAGTCAAACCAATGACTTATAAAATTAATACTTGTCGGTCCTAGCCTGGTGCTAGTAGGCATTACTAGGATAGGGCAAGGACTGGTTGGCCAGTGTCAGGATAATGTGTCTGAGTGCGATTTTGGGTCATGGTGCTGGCGGGCTGGTCTCCCAGTCAGGTGGACGAGATCATCATTCCAACTGCGCATGTGCCAAAAACAGCATTGGCAGCAAAGCAAATGTGTGCAGCCATTGAGTTAGCCGATACACATAGGGAAAAACTTCGATGTTATTCAAAATGAATAGAAATACATAAGAGCTTGGCATAAACATGTATGCACACATGCAATATAATGATCTGGTGAATATATCTAAGACAAAACTGGCCATAGTTAAACATTTTGAGCTAAGAAACATACAATTCCACACAAAACAATCAGTCACTTTAAGGCTGATATCCACATCACCATTGTTAATTCTTGTTCTAAATATTAAAATGCCAAATGTGTCAACAGACACTTGTTTCAGAGAAATATATAACCAATATCTGATTAACCCTACTCATTTTCTATTTATACATTTGTCATTAACCATAGGATATGAATAAAAACATGAATAAAATAAGTAAAACTGACCCTGGCTATGGCTCTAACACTAGTCTGAGTGCCCAGATTTGTCTAAATCTAAATGCACATGTCATAAGATGTGCTGATTATATTGATGTAAATGCAATGCTGGATAAAAGATTAATATCTTAATATATTATATATATATTTTTACTTGGTATTCTATGTTTCAAAGAAGAGCTGAGATGAGCTGAAACTAGCACATTTCATAGCTGCACCCAGTGTATTAGGATGTGCCATGTGCTTCTCGCGGGTTTGTTTTTCTTCCACGCATCCCACAATGCACCGCGTGGCTGGAATGGTGATGTAGTCTATATCTAAAGCTGTGTTCACACACACAACTTTATGTCGACTTAGACAAGTCGAAATAGATGAATCGATTTAATGGCGTGTTCACACACGCCAAATTTGAAAGTGTTTCGGCTGCCGCAAACCAGCAGCCTTAGTGGTGAGCCTGTAGCCGGCGAGCACTGCTATTTGCTTAGTTTACATTCGGCGATTCGACAATATGAATAACGACGCCGATGTAGCGGCTACGTTAATATCGCTTGGAATTTAGGGTTAATTTAATGAAATTTCATTATTTGAGTATGTAATTCTGTTAAATATGATCGCATTCAATAGATTTCGGCCTAATTGGTCCCTAACACTGCCGGGCACCAGTGTATAGTTACAGCTGAGCCTGTAGCCAGCGAGCGCCGCTATTTTACACTGTCGCCGCCCGGGAACCAGCTGTATCGATTCATATAAACTACCTCAGGGATGTGGTTTCCATGAACCGATTTATACAAGTCGATTCAGCCCTAAACCGATGCAGCGTCGCGTTCACACGGCGAATGTGCAAGTCGATTTATATGAGTCGCTTTAAAGTGCGTGCGTGAACACAGCTTAAGGTTATATCAGGACGGGTAATGACTTGTAGCAGTGCGCGCCCATGATGACTATATATTATAGTGCTGCCCTATTGGGAAATCCAGAGCTAACCAGTCCTTATCCTATTTATGCCGAGCGCCAGGCTAGGTAGCGACGAGTATCAATTTTATAAGTTGTTGGTTTGACTCAGCTGGGATTCGAACAACCAACCAATAAACAAGTTCTACTGCGAAGCTATTCGCTACTTTAATTTGTTTGCCAGAGCTCTATGTCCTGACAACATCTAAGGTCATATCAGGACGGATACCGACGTATGACACTGCGCACTCATGGTGACTTTATAGTGCGACCAACCAACAGCGTCTCACCGGGCGCAGTTTGTTTGTTTGTTTGTTGTTGTTTTACGTCCTAGCAACATCTAAGGTCATATCAGGACGGGCTGGGCGCAGTGGTTGAATCGGTAGAGCACAGGCCTCGCGTGCGGAAGATCGGGGGTTTGCGAGTTTGGTTCCCAGTCCAGTCAAACCAATGACTTAAAAATTGATACTTGTCGCTTCCTCGCCTGGTGCTCGGCATTATTAGGATAGGGCAAGGGCTGGTTAGCTCGGTGTCAGGATAATGTGACTGAGTGGGATATCAGGTCATGGTGCTGGCGGCCTGATTTCCCAGTGGGGCAGCACTATAAAATCGCCATGAATGCGTACTGTCATAAGTCGGCACCCGTCCTGATATGACCTTAGATGTTGCTAGGACGTAAAACAAGAACAAACAAAACCGACAGCGTCTAGTAGTACGCTACTTGAACTCCGTGACATCACGAGAGGAACGCGCCATGCCGCGCCCCTGTAGCAACAGGCTGAACGGCTCCCTGCAACACTCGGCTCACTGACTGCACCAGCGTTGCAGTGCAGGGGATAGAACCACCTTAATTGGTGTCAACCAGATACAACGCCGGGGTGTCTGTCTACTTTCAGGTAGGTTTGGTTTGGTTGTTGGGAGTTTTGCATCCTGGCAACATCTAAGGTCATATAAACTAGATCACGGTTCCGACTGCGCATGCGCTGAAAACGCGTACGCAATGGCGTACGGTCATTGAGTTTGCCTATACGCGCAGTGAACACCGTCAGTTTTATTCAAAATTAATAGAAATCCAAAACCCTAACCTTATCAATTTAATATAATCTTTTTGATAAACATGTTTTCTGTATGTGTTCCAAGCGGGTTGTCTCTAGGTCATGTGGTTTTATCAATATTTTACTTTTCTGTATGGAGATTATTCACTGCCATTGACAATGCATTGAGTACTCTGGCTATGGCTCTAACACTAGTCTGAGTGCCTAGATATTTCTAAATCTAAATGCACATGGCATAAGATGTGCTGACTATATTGATGTAAATGCAGTGCTGGATAAAAGATTAATATCTGAATTTATTATATTTATTTTTTTAGTTGGTATTCTATGTTTCAAACAAGAGCTGAGATGAGCTGAAACTAGCACATTTCATAGCTGCAACCAGTGTATTAGCATGTGCCATGTGCTTTTGGGGGTATTGTTTTGCTCTGATGCATCCCACAATGCACCACGCCGCTGGAACCGTGATGTAGTCTATTAGGTAGGTTGGTTGTCGGAGTTTTTCGTCCGGACAGCATCTAAGGTCATATCAGGTAGATTGCTAAAGCCTAGGTCACACCTAACCCGTATCAGGGACCGGACGAGCCCCGGACCGTGATCCGGCGTGATCCGTGGCTGGTCCGCCTCATCGGGGTCGGCCCCGGATGTTTTAAAATGTTTAAAACATGCAAAACCTCAAGGATTCTCAGTACCTCCTGGTTGGCAACCCTGACCTATAGCCCCAGTCACACATAGCCGGACGAGTCCCAGATTTTTAGCCGGACCACTACCCCGGACCACCCCGGTGTGGCGGTTTCAGCGCCCGGTCAGTTTCAGCGGCCTGTTGTGGCTTCTGCGCATGCGCGGATTTTAAGACATATGCAAAACACCCGTGGCCTCGCCGGCTACAAGCTCAGCTGGTGCCCGGCAGTGTTAGGGACCGATTAGGCCGAAATCTATTGAATGCGATCATATTTAACAGAATTACATACTCAAATAATGAAATTTAATTAAATTAACCTTAAATTCCAAGCGATATTAACGTAGCAGCTAGATCAGCGTCGAATCGCCGAGTGTAAACAAAACAAATAGCAGTGCTCGCCGCAACGTGCGAAAATCCGCGCATGCGCAGAAGCCACGACAGGCCGCTGAAACTGACCGGGCGCTGAAACCGCCACACCGGACTGCCCCGGATAGAATCGCTATTTTTGGGCGTGTTTGCCTCGCTCTCACACCTACCCGGATGGGACACGGTACACAGCCACGGATTAGTCCCGGATCAGCGCAGGATCGGCCCTGGACAACCCTCGGACGACCCCCGGACGACCTCCAGACAACCCCCGGGCGACTCTCGGAGTATAAAATGATCCGGACTGCCCCGGACGAGACACGGACGACCCCCGGACAACCCGGATGAGTCACAGATCACGCACGGATGATGCCGGTTAACCCCGGATTCCAATATTCTCCGGATCGCTCCGGATCGCCCCGGATCGCCCCGGATCGCCCCGGATCGCCCCGGATCGCCCCGGATCGCCCCGGATCGCCCCGGATCGCCCCGGATCGCCCCGGATCGCTCCGGATCGCCCCGGATCGCCCCGGATCGCTCCGGATCGCCCCGGATCGCCCCGGATCGCCCCGGATCGCCCCGGATCGCCCCGGATCGCCCTGGAATTGTGGGTGTGGAACCCGAGTGGTAGCACCCGCGAGCTTGGCCACCTCCCAGAATTGTATTTTTAAAAGGCTTTAAAATGGGCTATTTTCAAAGGGTTATAGACCGATATTTTAGTATATGTATAATATTGGTAAGCCCTATAACATAGTGTAGTGGCACAAACATAGAACAAGTATCCGAATTCATATATCTCGGACAAAAGATTACAAGTGATGGGAGATGTGAGGAAGAAATTAAAAGAAGGATAACAATAGCCCGAACAACATTCTCCAAAATGAATAGAGTGTTAACATCAAGTAAGATATTAATACAAACAAGGAAGCGTATTCTTCAGTGTTATGTGTGGTCTACTCTAATGTATGGGGCAGAGACATGGACAATCTCTAAGAAAATGTACAAACGTTTAGCAGCATTTGAGATGTGGACTTATCGAAGGATGATGAAAATATCATGGACAAAGAAGATCACCAACAAAGAAGTTCTCAGAAAAATTAAAAATAAGAAAAGCTTGTTTGCCACTATACAGACAAAGAAACTTATTTATTTTGGCCACATCATTCGTCAGAGTTCAATATACCGTACATTGTTGGAAGGGAAGGTGAATGGCAGCAGAGGGAGAGGGAGACCAAGAACATCATGGTTTACAAATATTTCACAGTGGACAGGCTTGAATTATTCACAGTCTATCAGAACAGCACAACATCGGGACAAGTGGAGAACCATTGCATCCAACCCTCGACTAGAGGATGGAACTATTGATTGATTGAGTGGTCTGCACTGACCTTTCAGGCAAGGAGCCACATAGACAGGTAGGCGTGGGTAGTGTGGTGATATCAGGGAGCCTAGGTGGTGTAATGGTTAGCACACTGGCCCGGAATGCAAAGAGATGTGGGTTCGAGTCCCACTCTAGGCGCAATATTTCCCATTTTCATCACACCCACGACACTGGTGCCGTGACCAGGATCCTGTGCAAGCTATGCGCTCTATAATTGTTGAACCTACCCTGTGTATGTATGTGTTAGTGCATTGCCTGTATGTATGTAATTGTAAGCATTAAAAGACTTACAATTCCAGGGGGACGAGTGTAGTGGTCTGCACTGACCTCTCAGGCAAGTAACCACATAGACAGGTAGGCGTGGGGAGTGTGTTGATATCAGGGAGCCTAGGTGGTGTAATGGTTAGCACACTGGCCCGGAATGCAAAGAGATGCGGGTTCGAGTCCCGCTCTAGGCACAATATTTCCCATTTTCATCACCCCCACGACACTGGTTGCCGTGATCAGGATCCTGTACAAGCTTTGCGCTGTATGGTTGTTGAACCTACCCTGTGTATGTATGTGTTAGTGCATTGCCTGTATGTATGTAATTGTAAGCATTACAAGACTTACAATTCCAGGGGGACGAGTGTAGTGGTCTGCACTGACCTCTCAGGCAAGTAACCACATAGACAGGTAGGCGTGGGTAGTGTGTTGATATCAGGGAGCCTAGGTGGTGTAATGGTTAGCACACTGGCCCGGAATGCAAAGAGATGTGGGTTCGAGTCCCGCTCTAGGCGCAATATTTCCCATTTTCATCACCCCCACGACAATAGTATAAATATAACATGATATTTACTTGTTTTTAAAGTTGCAATGGTTTCGAGTTTCTGTCATTTTATTGGATAAATACTTTAGATTGATCGTTGTAATGCCTTTTTATGTGACAACAAATGCTTAATAAGGAATCATGTCTGAAAACTTGATGGTAACACTTAAAGTGCATCAAATTTTCAAAATCAAAACACTAACCTAGATTTGATTCTACATATCTAACATAGATAGATACTGATGCACTTATTAAGCATTTATTGTCACATAAAAAGGCATATTAAGTCGATTTAATAGAAACTGTTACTGAATAAGCCTATTGTAAAAATATACGGATTTTCGGTTCGGAATTATAAATTGGCAGAGAGCATTATTATCCTCAGGCGACGGAGTGGGGACCAAGGTTATGCAATAGAAAAGCAATGGGTGCCCCACTCGCTGTGTGACATATTAAGCTATGGGAAATATATGTTAATACATAGTGACCAAGATTGCGATGAGATGTTCCTATATAAGAGACAGTGAATGTTTGGTGAAATGTTCCCTCTATGCACCAGTAAGGGTGCAAGTGGAGGAAAGGGACATTTTTAATATATATATATATATATATTTATTGTAACTGTCTGCAACTACCTGTTACCACGGGGTCGATGGGCAAGCACACCAGCCACACTGCATACATTATGGCCACCACCTACAGCTGGGTTGAGTGACCGCTGCCCATATGGGGGGCGTCGCCTCCCAGGCTGTGGAGGGTGCCTGATTGGATGGCTGTGGGAGGCCCAGTCCCCTGCATCCCCTTGCCCCACCTGACCACACTATCCTCACTTTGATATTGATTATTCTAGACACTGCTCCAGACACACTGGGCAGATCACTCTACTCCTGACTCTTGAGTGAGACACACTCTCTCTTGGGCAGGGACCCAGACACTCTGTCTGATGCTCCACTTTTCATATATACAAACTGAGCTGTGCGCAACAACCATGGGACTCCGGTTCAATGGGCTGTAGGCACTGATTCATAGACATACTAAAGAGGTAATGAGACTCTGTGTGGACAGAAGGTAAGGGGTCAGGGTGACTAGTGTAGTATATAATTTTATGTACACCAACGCAGGCCAGTACCAGCATCCTGTCCCGTCCTTTACAACTAGTAGGTGAACAGGAGTTGATGCCAATAAAGCACAACTTCTTCACTGTCAATCTTGCATGACTTGTCTTCCCTTTCTTCCTTATGAGTTTGTTTAAGAGAGGCATCAGGTGTGAACTGACCGACAGTTGTCAGAACGCATTTGAGAAGAGTTTGTGGTATTATCTGGGGCTCTGACAGCCTGGGCATCCAGTAATATTACACTATGGTGTCAGAGTGTTGGTGTGCTTGCAAAAATTAATCTCCCATATTTGCACTTCAAATATCCCCAAAGTTAGCTATTTAAGATTTTTTTTAAGTTACTACAAACTAAAGTAAGTAGTTTATAACAATCAATTCAATATATTTATTTCAGAAAAATGGCCGTAACTCAAAACCATCGGAATATGCAACTTAAAAATACCATGAGACCTATTACTGTAATTAACCCCAAACTCGGACCACATAATTACCCCACCTTTTACAGAGGTGCGTCTTACACGGTGTTTGCAGTGTTTACGGTAATGCTGCCTAGTGACCGCCAGTCACGTGACTTACTATCATTCACTGCAGTGCGTGACCTTCACCTTGCACTCTGACATTACCAGACTGTAACATTGTCGTCTGGTAGTCGCAGACCAGACATGAGCAGATCGCATCTGTGTGGAATACTGGCTCAGGTTCTGGCACCTTACAGACAATGCATCCAAAGACGGGTGCATGTAAACGACAACGGGTCCAGTGCGGCGGAAGTAAATAGACTCATGAATATTAAGTTTGACCTATATATATGATGAATCGACCTTGAACTTGGTCTCCGCATCGCTTCTGTGCTTCATTGAGTTTGCCGCGCAGTGCAAAACATTAGTTTTATTCAAAATTAATAGAAATCCAGAACCCTAACCTTATAAATTTAATATAATCTTTTTGGTAAACATGTTTTATACATGTGTACCAAGCGATTATTTTAATCATTATTTTTGTATCGCTGAGAGGGGGGGGGGTATTTTTGGGGATACCTCACTTGACTTGTTGTACATTTACAAAACACAACAGGTGGAGTGTGTTCTAGGATGCCCTCGTGGTTTGTTATTAGAACACATATAACTTACTTCATATTTCATAGCAATCGTATATTTAAGTTCGTTTTTTTATCAAAACATCTTGGTTGAATACTTTTCCCCTAAGTTGTGTGTGGCCGGATGGGTGTGATACATCACATATAGGTCAAACTTAATATTCATGAGTCTATTTACTTCCGCCGCACTGGACCCGTTGTCGTTTACATGCACCCTCCAAAGACAATGGAGGCATTCGACTGGGACCTTTCCATCCCCAAGATTTAGGCTCCGCTCCCCTGTGCAGTGAACTAGGTTTTCGCAAAGAGGACCAGTCAAATGGGTTCAGTGCTTTCAGCCAATCAGAGCTGTTCTCTTCCATTGTAAATGGCTGCCCTGTATGGGGGCAGCCATTTGCAATCGAAAAGAACCAATCAGAGCTGTTCATTTCCATTGCTAATGGCTGCCCCCCATAGAGGGCAGCCATTTGCAATCGAAAAGAACAGCTCTGATTGGCTGAAGCTACTGAATCTTTCAACCTTTCCATATCAGTCATCTTGAAATACACCATGTGCCCTTATGGATGGAGCCACAAGACACATTCGATTCATACTTATAGACCTATTTCATGTGGGTATTTAGGTCAGTGCGTGCGCTGCTTGGCTGCAGGATGACACACTGTCACACTGCAAACTCAATGGCTATGAGCAATCTTCATAGAGAACAAGTGAAATATCTCTAGAACCACACCACCTAGAAATAAACCGCTTGGAACACATATAGAAAACATATTTAAGAAACAGATTATATTAAATTTATAATGTTAGGGTTCTGCATTTCTATTAATTTTGAATAAAATAGACGTTTTGCACTGCATGTATCGGTAAACTCAATGCATGGTCTATGGCCGTGAGCAATCTTCAAATAGAAAAAGTTAAATATCTCTAAAAAGAAATACACCACTTAGATACAAATGGTTTGGAACACATATAGTAAACATATTCCACAAATAGATTATATTAAATTTATAAGCTTAGGGTTCTGAATTTCTATTAATTTTGAATCAAATTGACGTTTTGAACTGCGCGTATTGGCAAACTCAATGCATTGTCAATGGCCATGGGCAATCTTCATACAGAAAAAGTGAAATATTTCTAAAACTACAATGCTTAGATGCAAACCGATTGGAATACATATAGAAACCATGTTTAACGAAAAGATTATATTAAATTGATAAGGTTAGGGTTCTGAATTTCTATTAATTTGGAATAAAACTGACTTTTTTCACTGCGCGTACTGGCAAACTCAATGGCAGTGTGCTTTCGTTCTGCAGCCAAGCTGCGCGCGCATACACAATGTTAATAAACATTGAAATAGGTCTATAGAACCCCACTTCCTGTCCCAGTCAAATGGGAATTTGTCAAGAAATATTTTGATATGGGTATAGAAAGTTCCAGTCGAATACGTCCATTGTATGACAAGACACGCCGCTCAGCGCTTTTCCAGGCGGGATGGCCGATTGAGTTAGAGCGTCCGTCTCCGGTGTTGGTAGACCATGGGATCGTGGGTTCGAACCCTAGTCGAGTCAAACTAATGACTTAAAAACTGATATTTGTCGCTTACCAGCCTGGCACTCGGCATTATTAGGATAGAGCAAGGACTGGTTGGCTCAGTGTCAGGATAATGTGACTGAGTGCGATATCAGGTCATGGTGCCGGTGGCCTGGTATTGCAGTGGGGCAGCACTATAAAGTCTCCAAGAGTGTGCACTGTCACAAGTCGGTACCTGTCCTGATATGTGCTTAGATGTTGCTAGGGCGTAAAACAACAAGAAACAAACTCAACGCTTTCATAATCATGCAGTGTTGCCATCCCAACGGAAACAGGCAAACATGGTAATTGGACAGGTCCCCTAGCCCAGCCGGACTGCTGTACCATTGAAACAAGAGGACAGGTTCCCTAGCCCACCCTGACTGCTATACCATCAAAGACAACGTATGACAATTATAGTCGATTATAGTTGATTAGTCAAGTATAGCCAATTATAGTCAATTATTGTTCATTTATATAATATTATATAATTAATATTCAATCATAGTGACAATAGACTACATCACGGTTCCAGTGGCGCGGTGCATTGTGGGATGCATCAGAGCAAAACAACCCCCCCAGAAGCACATGGCACATGCTAATACACTGGGTGCAGCTATGAAATGTGATAGTTTCAGCTCATCTCAGCTCTTGTTTGAAACATAGAATACCAACTAAAAAAAAAAAAAAAAAAAAATTCAGATATTAATCTTTTATCCAGCATTGCATTTACATCAATATAATCAGCACATCTTATGCCATGTGCATTTAGATTTAGAAAGATCTAGGCACTCAGACTAGTGTTAGAGCCATAGCCAGAGTACTCAATGCATTGTCAATGGCAGTGAGTAATCTCCATACAGAAAAAGTAAAATATTGATAAAACTACACCCCCTAGAGACAAACCGCTTGGAACACATATAGAAAACATGTTTAACAAAAAGATTATATTAAATTGATAAGGCTAGGATTTTGTATTTCTATTATTTTTTAATAAAACTGACGTTTTTCACTGCGCGCATTGGCAAACTCAATGGCCGTATGCCTTTGCTTTGCTCCCAACGCCATTTTCAGCGCATGCGCAGTCGGAACCGTGATGTAGTCTATTATGGTGGGAGATGTGCACTGTGTAAATGTACCCTACTGCAAAAGTCTATGAAGTCAGACTTTTGGCGTGCTTGCCAAAATTAATTTTCCACGTTCACACTTCTCTCAGAAGTGAGCCATTTAATTTTAAAATAAAAGTTACTTCAAAAGAAAGTAAGGTAGATTACAGTACAACCCCGTTAAACCAAGCTCGGTTAAACCAAACTATCAGTTAATCCACACTTTTTTCAGCGGCCCGGCAAAATACTACCATTTATCATATTTTAAAAAGTTGGCTCAACCAAAGTGGGTTAATTCAAATTATCGGTTAATCCAAACAAAATTGTCGCACCCCAGGCCACTCCGGTATAGTTAAACCAAACTTTCATGTGGTTATAAGGTCACCTGAGACCCCACTGATTTTTTTTATATGATAAATGGAAGTATTTTGCCAGCCTGCCGAAAAAAGTTTGGATTAACCGATCGTTTGGTTAACTGAGCTTGGTTTAACGGGGTTATACTGTACATACATAAACAAACAATTATCAAAGTGTCCACATACATTGGATATTACATGTGCAATACACTCTTACTCAAAGTCAAAGCCAAAGCTCGGTTAAACCAATGATCAGTTAATCCAAACAGATTTCTAGGGTCCCTTCAAGTTTGGTTTAATGGGGTTATACTGTATAACGATCTACCTGATATATTTATCTCAGAAAGATGACAGAAACTCAAAACCATCGGACTATGCAACTTTAAGCATTTAAACTCTCTTTGTGACGTCATACACAGGAAGCTCCACCTTTTCCACTCACCAGGCGGAGCATCTAGTGTTTAAACCAAGCAAAGTGCACCTAAGAATCTGCTGGGAGAGTGACAATGCCGGAGGTGCCGATTGACCGAGGCTGGGCGTGGATAGCTCTGCTGGGTGAGTGTCGAAATTTCAGCCGTGTTCACACGGGCAATGTAAATCGATTCGTAGAAAGCGACTTGCCTAGTTCGCCTCACATTTCTCGTGTGAACGCACGTCTGATGCGGATTAGGGCTGATTCGACTCACGTGATGCGGATCCTGTAAACCACCTAAGCGAGGTAGTCTACGTGAATCGATTCCTGTGATGCGGATAATTTTGCCCGTGTGGACGCTCTGAGGCGGATTAAGCACCTCACACGCATGCGCAGTCGACACCTCAGGTTGTTGACTTTCCGGTCGATCAAAAGCGCATATTATATAATTTAATTAATGAAACCGCTATCTAAGCACAGATATTTTTTTCATCATTTATTTGTATGGTTTCACTGCCCAGCAGAAGTTTTGACCGTTCCAAACCAATACGATTCAGTAATTACATATCTAGGTCGAACCCACACTCTCTGGTGCCAGCATCGTCGAACCCAAAATGGCGCTGGTTAGCCTGGACTTGCTCATGCGCAGCATTCGATTTCCGGCCTCAGTACTGCCCGTGTGAACGGGCCGCTAATTCGCCTCACCTGATTCGATTTGCCTGAATCGCCTCACATTTTGCCCGTGTGAACACGGCTGAAGATTTGTTTGTTTCTTGTGATCGTTTGTTTATTCCGCTCATAATGGCTAAGTGCATGCACTTGTTTTCACCGCTGTGCAGTCGTGGTCATAATCCATATGGATTTATTTCCTTTATCAATAATTTCTGGAAACTTGTTTGCGGTGTAAAATGGGAGAGTTCCCAATTTTGTATTATTTGTGCATTTTTACATATTGGAATTTGTGGACGCAGTAGATCGGGGGTTCAATTCCCGGCCGAGTCAAACCAATAACGTACGAAATTGACACTTAGAAGCAGCAAGTCTTATCGCTTCCTAGCTTGACGCTCGGCATTAAAGTCAATGGTTTTTAATTTCTACATTTTTTTCTGAGATAAATATATTAGATCGATAACTAGTATCTGCTTTACATTAGTTCAAAGTTGCTTTATTTTTAATGGTAAACTTTTGAGATATTTTGAGTGCAAACATGGAAATTTAGTTTTGGCAAGCGTATACCTTTTGTGTAAATAACCCTGAATTGAAAAATGGCTGGAAGACCAGTGCTTCGGCATTGATAAAAGACTTATTCAGCAGAATAAACATATTTACCAAGTGTTTGGGTTTTGAAAAAATTTATTTCATCGGCCGATACAACTTGAATGATTAATACTAAAGGGTGTGTTCTGCGCAGGTGCTGGCGTGACGTCATTCTTCTTCGTGGGCGGGCTGCGTTCCCTCGGCATCCTTCTGGTGGAGATCGTGACCCAGTTTCGCACCACTTCCGGTATGGCGTCCCTCATAATGGCCATCGTCTCGCTCTGCGTCTCCCTCATAGGTGCGTCTGCTAGGTCTGTTTGCTTCTTATTGTTTCGTTGTTTTTTTACGTCCTACTAACATACATCTAAGGTCATATCAGGATGGGTACCCACTTGTGACAGTATGCGCTCATGGCGATTTTATAGTGCTGCCCCACTGGGAAATCAGGCCACTGGCACCATGACCCGATATCCCACTCAGTCACATTATCCTGACACTGAGCTAACCAGCCCTTGCCCTATCCTAATACTACCGAGCACCAGGCTAGGAAGTGACAAGTATCAATTTTTAAGTCATTGGTTTGACTCGACTGGGAACCAAACTCGTAAACTGCCGATCTTCCACACGCGAGGCCTGTGCTCTACCGATTCGGCCACCGCACCCGGTTTTTGTTGTTGCATTCGTTGATTAAGCAAGGGAGTGGTATGTAGCTCAGGCGGTAGGGTGTCCACCTGCGGAGGTGTGGGTCATGCGATCGATCCTGCTCAGTGCACATATTTTCAGTTTGGGCTATTTTCCATTCCAACCAGTGGTCCACAACAGGTTCATCAAAGGCTGTGGTATGTGCTGTCCTATCTGTGGGAAAGTGCATATAAAAGACCCCCTTGCTGCTTATCGGAAAGCGTAGCCTATGTGGCGCAGCGGGTTTCTTCCAAAGAAATATGTCAGAATGACCATACGTTTGAAGTCCAATAGCCGATGGTAAAAATCAATGTGCTCTAGAGGCATCATTAAATAAAACAAACTTTACTTTTTTACCAGGGATGAAAGTGGTCCCTGGAAAAAAAAGCGGAAATGCTGATATTCTCCCATAGGATTAACATAGTCAGGGAATCGCTGAAAATTCCCGGAAGTCGGGTTTCATACATATTGGTATACGCAGATAGTGCTGCGCCGTTTGAACCACGTATTAGTAGTATACACTGATAGTGCTGCGGCGTAAAATTGTACTAAGCAAAAATGCATGCTTAATATTGTATTATTCATTATTTCTGCCTTATGTATCCTATTGTTGTGAAGTGTGGGGAAATGCATATAAAACAAATATGGAATGTATTGATTTGCTACAGAAGAAAGCAGTGAGAATTGTTTGCAATGTTGGATATCGAGAGCACACTAATAAGCTGTTCTTTGATCTTCATGTATTAAAATTAATAGACTTGGTTAAGATCAAATCTAGTACCATTATTTACAATGCAAACAAAGGGCTACTGCCAAAAAATCTAGTTTTTATTCAAAATAAGTTCAGATAGTAGCCATGACACAAGGCAGAGTAACAACCTAAGACAAGTATTTGCAAGAACAACTTTAAAGTCTCAATGTATATCTATCTCTCTGTGGTATAAAAATATGGAATTCACTTGATGATATCAAATGTTCAAAAAACATCTATTTGTTTCAATGAATGTAAAAAAAAAGAAAATATTTTAGCTCTACCAGAGGGAAAACACATAGTAGTCTAGTACATAAATATTGGGATGTAATTTAGAATATTGAGGGTAATGTTGATATGCTTTTAACTTTAATTTTCTATTTATTATTTCTATGGTATAAGCAATGTATCTGTGTTATTTTTAAAATGGGGAAAGCACCTCATAAGTATTGTACTTCTGCTTCCTCCTTTTTCATGTGAAAAAATTACTGATATAAATATCAACTTGTGTGTACATTAATCATGTGGAAGTAAATATTTTATTATTATTATATTATTATTACTTTCGTTTCAAGTAACTTTTATTATATTGTCTACCTTTATTTTAAATGTCTAACTTTTGAGATACTTGAACTTCAAACATATCAAATTAGTTTACTTTAGTAAAAAATAAATAAACCGCAAGTCACTCATGCGCTATAAATTCTAATGTGCTTTCTTCCAGCTCCAGTATCGACGTCGCTGGGAGAGCGCCTAACTTTTCGCTGCGTCATCATGGCTGGTGGCGCCCTCTGTGGGCTCGGTTGTTTACTAACCGGGGTCGTCGGGGACATCACGCACGTAATCCTCGCGTACGGAATCCTAACAGGTAATACCCCAGTCACACGAGAGACAGCGTTCGCCGCCAACCTCCCTACGCCCACAAGGACGCCAACCACCCAGCGTTCCATTGGATACATTGATTCAAACACGTTTTAGGCGCCATGTCGGCGCCATGTCGGCGCCGACCACATGGTGACTGCAGCATCCAATGGCAATTCGCCAACCCAGGGCGGCGCCAGGGCGGCGCCAACCATTTTGAATGGCGCCGCCGGAACAGGGCGCAAGGAGGTTGCACGTGCAGCAGCAGCAACCTCCTTGCGCCCAAAATTTCCGAAATGGGCGCCGGGTGGTTGGCGATTTCGCGGCGCCAGGACTCAATCAGGGCGTAGGGAGGGCGCAAGGAGCAGGTTTTGACGTCGCGAATCGATCGTTAGCGAACGCAGGCCCCGTGTGACTGGGGTACGACGGGTGAGGGCGGCCATTTGCAAATCTCCACATTTTTTGTTGTTGTTGTTGGTCCATTAGTTGTTTCAGCAGGGGAAATTTCAGTCATAGACGACTGGTCTTCCTCATTCCACTGCTGATCGATAGAAAGCCCAAGCCTACACTTTTACGGACCCAAGGGATTTTTAACCTCCCACACCACATAGACATGGTATGATAGCAACCGGTGGTGAAAATCCAAATTGACAGAGCTGGGGGCACCGGCAATCGAACCGCCGACCCTCAGATTAGGAGTCTGACCTAGAAAAAAGTCAGACATTCTAACCACTCTAACCACTCCGCCACAGAGAATGCCACTATATAGTCGGTATATATATATATATATATATATATATATGTATATATATATATATATGGAGAGCGAGAGATCTGTATATATATACAGTATAACCCCGTTAAACCAAACTTGAAGGGACCCTAGAAATTTGCTTGGATTAACCGACTTTGACTTGGCTTTGGCAAAAAGGCGGGTGCATTATGAATGTAATATACAATGTATGTGGACACTTTGATTATCTTTTTTTTCAGGTATATACAGTATAACCCCTTTAAACCAAGCCCGCTTAAACCAAATGATCGGTTAATCCAAACGGTTTTCGGCGGCCTGACAAAATACTACCATTTATCATATAAAAAAAGTCTCAGATGACCTTATAGTGTTAGTTATAACCACATGAAAGTTTGGCTTAACCATACCGGAAGTGGCCTGGGGCCTGACAATTTTGTTTGGATTAACCAGTATTTTGGACTAACCAACTATGGTTTAACCAACTTTGGTTTAACCAACTTTTTTATATGATAAATGGTAGTATTTTGCAGGGCCGCCGAAAAAAAGTTTGGATTAACCGATCGTTTGGTTTAACCGAGCTTAGTTTAACGGGGTTGTAGGCCTACTATATATATATATATATATATATATATATAAGAGTCAGCCTTACGAAAATGGGCCAATTGGTGGTTTATTTAAGATGTCGGCGTCACAATTCTTAAAGTGTAGTGCATTCCTTTGTTTTATATTAAATTATCCTAGAAACAAATAAGGTTGTTGTATTTTCTCTACCTTTACTTTCAGGAAAAATTTAAGGACTCTTAATACCTCTGTCAATGCTAAACTATAAGTATACCGATCGACGCCGACATCCAATGATCGACACCGACAACTTTACCAGATGTTGGCATTGCAATTCTTAAAGTGTCCTGCATTTCTTTGTTTTATATTAAATTATCCTAGAAACAAATAAGGTTGTTGTATTTTCTCTACCTTTACATTCAGGATAAATTTAAGGACTTTGCAACACCTCTGTCAATGCTAAACTATAAGTATGCCGATCGACGCCGACATCCAATGCTTGACGCCGACAACTTCCCCCAATTGGCCTCTTTTCGTGATCCTGACTCGTATATATATATATATAATATAGGTAATTGAATGGGGTTAATGAGCAGATAGCGAGCGGTGGGAGGTGCCACCCCACCCCCCACTCCCCCACCCCTGTCAGATCTGAGGTTGAGTAGGTTGGAGCAGTAGATGACTAGTCCCAGGCTCCATCACTCGATCACTGGTGGGTAGAACTGAGGAGCGAGCATCGAATTCCGGGTTTTTATACTCGTATAATTCTTATACAGCATATATATATTTTTTTTTATGTAAGCACACAGTGAAACCTCAGTTGTTTTCAAACAGCTCGCTTTTTGAACAAATAGGTTCACAAGCATATATTTTTTTTTTAATGTATCAGTTTCCGAGCGCATTTTCAGTTTACGAATAACAGTTACTGAGTCGAGTAGGCTACTGCGAAGAAACAGAAAACAGAAATAAACCAAGATGTTTGAGAAAAAAATCTAGAACTTGAGTTACCTGATGTTTTTATGGAGGGGACAAACAGAAACATCCCTCCCCTCTTCCTTCCTCAAAATTGGGCCGGTTTATGAACAACATTTAAGGCCCTGTCACATATCATCGGATTGGGGAAACGGAAAGAAACTGAACAAAGTCTGTTGATATCTGGCAAAGTCCGGTTTGTGTCAGTTGCATATCCGTTGCATATCCATTGATATCCGTTGATATCCTGCCCGACCCATTACAAGTTTTGAGCATGCACAAAACTTGTAATGGATTGCGCCGGACTGACCTATGCGGTTATTATCCGTTACCGTCCGTTCCCCATCCGTTCCCATCCGTCTCCGTCCATTACATATCCTTTACACGACCATTGTTGTTCGCTATAGTTCTTTTTGTATTCTGAACTATCCATTGATCACTAGATACGTTATCAACCGTTACCGTCCGTTACACGTCCATTACATAATCGATACATTTCAAGTCCGAATAAGACTGGACTAGAATATTCTTTGTCCGGTTCTGTCCATTGCTCAATCCGCCATAGTGTGACAATCACTTTTTATGAATGAATGAAGTTCGAAAACCAAGGGTTCACTGGTTTACAAATTTAGGAACGAATTATGTTCGAAAACCTATATAAGCCTCCAGTGAAAATTCGGTTTTCTACCATGATTCGTTCCTAAATGTTTGTAAACCGATTTGTTCGTAAACCGAAACCAAATTTGAGGAAGAAGAGGGGAGTGGTGTTACAGTTGTGAAAAGTGAAAATTCAGGTGGACAAGCAAAAATTACACCAGACTCGTCCCAATGACAGGTGAAAAATTTGGCTTTTTTCTATCCCTGATATGAAAGTGAGCAGAGTGATAGTTGACTCACAGTGTAGAGGAGGCGGGGAGGCGAGAATGCTCGTCCCACAGTGAATAACATTAAAGTAAAGGTGGTTAGAGAGAAAGATTAATTATATCGGTATTTATATCCACATAATAAATTATATAGTACATATATATAGGCCTATATATATAGTTAACTATTCACATTTGTTTGTAAAATACAATGCAGTATATAAAAGTTATCTTTAATTGCAAATATCACTTATCAGCCAGCCAATGAGATACGTGACCCTGATGACCTTTGACCTTTTGTCCTGCAGGTGTTGGGTATGGCTGTATCGCTGGTCCCAGCTGGGTGGTTGTCTGACCCTGATGACCTTTGACCTTGTTGTCCTGCAGGTGTTGGGTATGGCTGTATCGCTGGTCCCAGCCTGGTGGTTGTCTGACCCTGATGACCTTTGACCTTGTTGTCCTGCAGGTGTTGGGTATGGCTGTAATGCTGGTCCCAGCCCGGTGGTTGTCTGACCCTGATGGCCTTTGACCTTGTTGTCCTGCAGGTGTTGGGTATGGCTGTATCTGGTCCCAGCTGGGTGGTTGTCTGACCCTGATGACCTTTGACCTTGTTGTCCTGCAGGTGTTGGGTATGGCTGTATCGCTGGTCCCAGCCTGGTGGTTGTCTGACCCTGATGACCTTTGACCTTGTTGTCCTGCAGGTGTTGGATATGGCTGTATCGCTGGTCCCAGCTTGGTGGTTGTTGGACGATACTTCAACAGGCACCGATCACTCGCAAATGGACTCGCAGTCTCTGGCGGGAGTCTTGGCCAACTTGCCATTCCTTTACTTCTCCGCTATCTTCTAGACGAATATGGATTTACCGGAGGTATTTATGTGTTACATAATCTAGACACATGTGTGCAGACAGAAGCTCGCAAGACAAAAGCTCACAAGATAAATGCTCGACAAGACAAATGCTCGACAAGACAAATGCTCCCAAGATAAAAGCTTGACAAGCCAAATGCTCACAAGACAAAAGCTCAACAAGACAAAACCTCACCAGACAAAAGCTCACAAGACAACAACTTGACAACACAAAAGCTCACAAGACAAAAGCTTGACAAGACAAAAGCTCACAGACAAATGCTCACAAGACAAAAGCTCGCAAGAGAAAAGCTCACAAGACAAAAAGCTCACAAGACAAAAGCTCACATGACAAATGTTCATACGACAAAAGCTCACCAGACAAAAGCTTACACCCTTAATGAAAAAAGAGACAAAAGCTCACAACAATTAAATGTGTGTCTGTTATATACATATATATACATATACATATACATTTCACAGGTATCATAAGCTAGACTCTTTTGAAAAGTATTTCTTAAGGGACTGGCCACAGGTTTTTCTCTGTGTTTCCATTAAAACAAAGGATGAAAATTCACCCCGATTGTCACCTTTCAAAATGACTGGATTCAACAATTAAGGTTTGTTCAATTGATCTCTGTGGGCCCCACTTCAAAACATACGATCCTTCAATTCTGGGGCCATCGTGCTAACCATTACACTACCTAGGGTCCCTGATACAAACACACTATCCATGCCAACCTGTCTATGGCGTTCCTTGCCTGACAGGTCAGTGCTGATTACAACATTAACATTAGAGATGGGAATAGACGGGATGGCCGAATGAGTTGAGCATCCGTCTCCCATTTTGGGAGATCATGGGATTTGAATGCTGGTCGAGTCAACCAAATTACTTTAAAATTTATACTTGTCGCTTCCTAGCCAGGCATTATTAAGACAGGGCAGTGACTGATTAGCTCAGTGTCAGGATTATATGACTGAGTGGGATATCAGGTCATGGTGTTGGCAGTAGGCCTGGTCTCCCAGTGGGGCAGCACTATAAAGTCACCATGAGTGTGCACTGTCACAAGTCTGTAGGTGCCCATCCTGATATGACCTTAGATGTTGCCATGCTGTAAAACTCCAACAACCCAACCTTTAGAAATGTATCTCTCTTGTTCCTTCAGGCATGGTGATCTACGGAGCGTTATCCCTGCATATCATCCCAGCCGCGTTACTCATGAGACCCTTCTCCTTCTACAAAACAAAGACGGTACCAGATGCGGAAACCCTACAAATCTTGCAAAGTTCATGCGACATCACCGAAAGCAGCACCAAGAAATCCGCAGCTGAAAATGCCGAAAGCAATGGCTTCTCCGAAGTTATGAAGACTGGTGATGTTGTTGAGGATGTTGCGGTTCATAATTATCTCATTGATGTTCAGAACCCGGATGATAATGTTGAAAGAATAGATTGTTCGGAAAGCATTAGCGGGTTATTTGGAGGTGATTCATCAGAAATCCTTGATACACTAACACCATCATCAGCTAGAGATATTAGCAGCATCGAAAGGTTGGAGATTGACGAGGAAGCGATAGCACTCCTTGGTGCTTGTGAGTTGATTCAGTTATCGCCAATGGATATCACTGCTGATTGCAGTCCTAATCAGGACTCCAATAGCAGAAATGAACAAGGAGAGCGGCTGGACAGGAATAGCATAACCGACTTTGTTTTCGGCAGTGAGAACTATGACACATTGAACAATGACTATGATGCTTGCGCAGGTCTTCCATCGAGGTATGGCAAACTGTGGATTCCAATGGAGAATCTAAGAGATAAGCATGCTAAGGTTCTTTGCACTGATGATGACTCAGCAGCAAAGGAAGTGTGCCAAAGTGATGGAAGAGAGATACAATGCCAGAAAGGGCAGACTGCAAGAGGTCAAATGCTCAGCTTGAGGAAGTCACTCCAGCTGCAGGTTGACCGACAAGAGACGAACACATGCAACATTTCAGTTCGATCATTGGAGGTGATTCAGCATCAGGAATTACCAGATTCAGCGGATATCGCAGTAAGGCATCATGACCAGCGAAAGGAGCTGGATGAGTGCAAGCACGGGTTTCTTATCAATTGTTGCTGCTGCTGTGTCAAGCCAGATGCGAACAGTCCACCGCCATTAATGTCATGGCACATGTTTCGCGAACCTCTCTTCGTCCTCTACATCGTTGCCATAAGCTTTGGCAACAGCGGATACATGAATGTGTGCCTCTTCCTGCCAGCGCATGCCGAAGAAGATGTCAAGATGACGCGAGGCGCAGCCTCTTGGTTGATCTCCATCATGGGGTTTGTCGACTTGGTTGGAAGGATCGGTGGAGGATGGGTCGCTGATCTTGGATTTGTGTCACGAAGCCGCATCCTTGCTGCATGCCTGCTGGTGACTGGCGCTTCGACATTCGCGTATCTCGCTGTTCAGTCACAGCCAGCGCTCATTGGGCTGAGCGTTGTAATGGGTCTGTTTGGTGGGTGCTGCGTGTCGCTGCAGACAGTCGTCCTTGTGGATTTCTTCGGTGCGGAGAGACTTGCTTCGACATGTGGGTTATCAATCATGTGTCAAGGCCTCATCAATGTCTTCACCCCGTCCTTGTTGGGTGAGTACTAACAGCCAAATTTAAGGGAATTTAATTGCTTTTAATTCAAAATTTCAACTTTTAGGGAATTATTTGGTACACTTAAAGATGCATGGTCCAATTGTTTTGAGTTTCTGTCATTTTCTGAGATAAATATATTAGGTTGATTGTTATAATTCAGGACACGAGACGGAACTACATAGTATGGAATATTTATTATAAGCAATGTAGTCAATACAGTGTAAGGATGAATAACAGGGTAACAATAGGTAATCTAATAGGTAAGCGTGTAAAGTCTCTTTGTGACCCGGGCCTCAACCCTCTAATCGTTGAAGTAGGGTCGGGTGGGCCAGTAAAAAATATGTGTTGCTGGTCCAGGGTCTGGTGTGGAAGTGGGGATGGGCAGCACGGGTGGCGGAAATGACGTCAGAGGGGTCACCGGGTACAAGCGGCGGCTCCAGCGCACGCGGCGGTGTCACCGCCTGGAGTTAAGGGAGGACACTAGGGCAGAGGTGGGGGCGGGGGAGGGAAGGGCGTAGGGGTAGGGAGGGTCTGTCCCGGCTCAGTCCCGAATTACCCATATTGCCACAGCAATATGCACAATCTACCTTACTTTCATTTGAAGTAACTTGTGTTTTAAATGGCTAACCTTTGAGATGATTGAAGTGCAAACAAGCAAAATTGGTTTTGGCAAGCACGCCAAAAAGTGTGACAGCATAGGCTTCTGCAGTGATGTGTTCTATTCAATTGCCGCAGAATCCTTTTCTATGTGATAACAAATGTGCATTAAGTTCATCAGTATCGAAGTTAGATATGTTGGTTGTTGGAGTTTCACTACCTGGCAACATCTAAGATCATATCAGAACGTAGTTAGGTATGTACAATCAAATCTAGGTAATTGCTTTGGTTTTGAAATGTTGGTGTTTTCATCGGGTAATGTAGCTTTAACTTTAAGGTCTTTTTAATTGCTTTTAAATCAAAATTTCAACTGTTGGGGCTCTATTTGATGTACTTAAAAGATACATCGTCCGATGGTTTTGAGTTTCTGTCGTTTTCTGAGTAGGTTGGAATTAAAATGACTAATTTCACAGATTTTTTAGTTTTTTTTGTGACGGGTGTAGTTATGCTGCCCATAACGGTTAAGTCTAATGACTTGTTTTCGCTGCTAGACAGTAATAGTCTTGCGACTCCCCTTCTTTTTATCACTTTCAGTTGTCTTGTAGCTAACTACTGCATGCATTCTTTCTCTCTTTGTAAGCATTCTCCCACATCCCCCAAATCTCTGTGAGTTTGTTCGTTCTACAATTGGATAATTGTTTGGTTGCTAATAGTTAATTTCTCTGAATGTTTTCACCTTGCTGTGTTGGTGGTCATTAGGTTTTGATTTTAAGTTTAAAGTTTACCTTTTGTATGTATCATACCTAGCATCTATACCCTTTAAAACTTTGCTTGAATTTTCAGTGTATTTTCTATTTATTTATTTATCTATCTTTCTTTATTAATTCATTTTATTTGTTGTTGTCATTAGTCTAGCAGTGCATTTAGCTCTCTTTTGATTAATGTTTTATGTTTCTATTGTCCCTGTACTTCTTTCTTCTACTCCCAGTGTATTCCATTCCCTTGCCTTCATGTACTCGGTACTCCTCTCATATGATCTGTTTTTGGCTCTGTTTCTTATCAGTCTGGGGCCATCACTACCTCTTGTTGCCTTTTTTGTTACCTGCACCCTCCCAGGCTTCCTTGTGTCCCTGAATGCTGCTATTTTGAGATGTGCTTTTCTCCTGTCATTTAGTGTGTTGACTCTTGCTTTCCTATGGATATCATCAGTTGGGTTTGAAGTGTAAGCACACTAAATTAATTTTACCATGCTTGTTAAAACTCTGGCCCCAATAGAAAAGTATCTGTGTTGTTCATTCAGGCCTGGTGCACTACAGCCGTGTTTACACCCACAACTTTAGGCCGAACTAGATAAGGCGAACTAGAGGAGGGGAACTAGGCGTGAAAGGGTGTCGCGTCCACACATGCAGTACTTGGGGCGGTTTAAGCCGGAAATCGATATCTGCGCATGAGCAAGTCCATACTAACCAGCGCCAGTTTCGGTTAGTCGACGTCGCCACAAGAGAGTTCGACCTAGATATGTATGGACTGAATCGTATTGGTTTGGAACGGTCAAGACTTCTGCTGGGCAGTGGAAACCTTCAAATAAATCATGAAAAAAATATATGTGCACCTCTAGCAGGTTCATAGACCAAATTATATTATATAGTGTGACGTGCTTAATCCTCCAGTGTGGGTTTAGGGGACCAGTGTGGGTGTAGGGAACCAGTGTGGGTGTAGGGGACCAGTGTGGGTGTAGGGGACCAGTGTGGGTTTAGGGGACCAGTGTGGGTGTAGGGGACCAGTGTGGGTTTAGGGGAACAGTGTGGGTGTAGGGGACCAGTGTGGGTATAGGGGACCAGTGTGAGTGTAGGGAACCAGTGTGGGTGTAGGGGACTAGTGTGGGTGTAGGGGACCAGTGTAGGTGTAGGGGACCAGTGTGGATGTAGGGGACCAGTGTGGGTGTAGGGGACCTGTATGGATGTAGGGGACCAGTGTGTGTGTAGGGGACCAATGTGGGTGTAGGGGACCAGTGTGTGTAGGGGACTAGTATGGATGTAGGGGACCAGTGTTGGTGTATGGAACCAGTATGGATGTAGGGGACCAGTCTGGGGGATAGGGGACCAGTGTGGGTGTAGGGGACCAGTGTGGATGTAGGGGACCAGTAGGGATGTAGGGGGCTAGTATGGATGTCGTGGACCAGTGTGGGTGTAGGGGACTAGTATGGGTGTAGGGGACCAGTGTGGGTGTAGGGGACTAGTATGGGTGTAGGGGACTAGTATGGGTGTAGGGGACCAGTGTGTGTGTAGGGGACCAGTGTGGGTGTAGGGGACTAGTGTGGGTGTAGGGGACCAGTGTTGGTATGGGAGACTAGTGTGGGTATAGGGGACCAGTGTGGGTGTAGGGGACCCGTGTGGATGTAGGGGACCAATGTGGGTGTAGGGGACTAGTATGGATGTAGGGGACCAGTGTGGGGGTAGGGGACCAGTGTGGATGTAGAGGACCAGTGTGTGTGTAGGGGACCAATGTGGGTGTAGGGGACTAGTATGGATGTAGGGGACCAGTGTGGGTGTAGGGGACTAGAATGGATGGAGATGACCAGTGTGGGTGTAGGGGACCAGTGTGTGTAGGGGACCAGTGTGGGTGTAGGGGACTAGTATGGATGTAGTGGACCAGTGGGGGTGTAAGGGACCAGTGTAGGTGTAGGGAACCAGTGTGGGTGTAAGGGACTAGTGTGGGTGTAGGGAACCAGTGTGGGTGTAGGTAACCAGTGTGGGTGTAGGGGACCAGTGTGGGTGTAGGGGACCAGTGTGGGTGTAGGGGACTAGTGTGGGTGTAGGGAACCAGTGTGGGTGTAGGTAACCAATGTGGGTGTAGGGGACTAGTATGGATGTAGGGGACCAGTGTGGGTGTAGGGGACCAGTGTGGGTGTAGGGAACCAGTGTGGGTATAGGGAACCAGTGTGGGTGTAGGTAACCAAAGTGGGTGTAGGGGACTAGTATGGGTGTATTGGACCAGTGTGGGTGTAGGGAACCAGTGTGGATGTAGGGGACCAGTATGGGTGTATTGGACCAGTGTGGGTGTAGGGGACCAGTGTAGGTGTAGGGAACCCCCTACCCACCTATAGAGGCGATGTGGGACCTAGCGAGTTAGGGGGCGGATCAGTTAACTGTTGACGCCGCGGAGAGCGGATAGGTTTTGTAATAAACCAGTTGAAGCGTACTGTTACTCAATCTTGGCATTCTTCCGTGAGTGCGTGGCAGTGTGAAGACTGTGGGCTATCACAATAATAAGAACATATATACAGTCGCAACATAATAAGAACATATTTATACTTGGATAACATAACAGTATACATGCACAACATAACATAACATACAAAGGATATATCATAAAATGCACATCATAACATAATGTAAAATATTCCCATATTCAGCAAGGGGAATGCAAATGTTCTATTACTGATCGGTGTAAGTTGTAATATGTCGGGGCTCGGCCGTCTAAACCCCAAACATTACTAGTCTCCACAGGTGTGTTCTGACAACTGTCTGTCAGTTCCCACCTGTCGTTACTCTCAACAACTCATAAGAAATAAAGGAAGATAAGTCATGCAAGATTGACAGTGAAGAGGTTGTGCTTTATTGGCATCAACCCCTGTTCACCTACTGGCGACCTATCACCCTCACACCCTACCAACTGCCCACACAGATCCGCATGACTCTTGCTTGTGCATATCAGAATCAGTGCCTACAGCCCATTGAACCTGAGTCCAATGGTTGTTGCACACAGCTCAGTGTCTTTGGAATAGATCTTGCTCGTTTGAGTGTAGAAAGTGGAGTCCTCTGCTAGAGTGCCTAGCCAAGAGTGCCTCTTGTGGGGTCTGTGTGTCAGGTATAAGGAATGCAGGTGACTGGGCTCACACAGCCAGCCAATCATACACCCTTTACAGCCTGGGTGGGCGATGCCCTAATAGGGGGCAGCTGTCACTCAACCCCAGCTGCAGGTGGTGTCCATAATGTATGCAGGATGGCTGGGTGTGCTTGTCCATCGGTCTGTGGTAACAGGTAGTTGTAGACAGTTACAACAAACATATACCAATGCTTCTCTCCCTCAATGCACTCTTTCTGGTGCATGAAGGGAACATTTCAATAATTAGTAACCGTCTCTTAAATATGAACATCACATCACAATCTCGGTCACTATGTGTTATCACATTTCCACATAGGCGCTTATGTCACAAAGTCTCTGTTACGTAATCCTTGTCCTCACTCTGTCGCCCGAGAATAATAATGTTCTTTGCCAGTATATAATCCAAACCGAAAATCCATATATTTTTACAAAGTGACCAGGTGTATATATATGGGTCGGTGGTGCCTGAGTGGGATGTAAATAGACATAGTGGTGCTGGCAGGTCTGCTGGTGGGGTAGGGGTCACCACACTCAAAAGGTCAAGGTTGGTGGTGGCCAAGGGGCCATACAGCTACTGGTATCCATAGAGACCAGGAATACTGGATTCCTATTGGTAAGACCAGGAATGCTCGATTTCCAATGGTGGAAGGATGTGGTATGATACACTACCATGAACCCAATAATTATATAACAATAAACCAGAGGGCTAGACTCTCTCTCTTACACTTTAATCTCTTCCGTTCTCTTTGTCTGTATTGTTTTCCTCATAGCCTATGTACACAGCCACAGATCCGAGCATTACATTCTACAATAATAAGGATATAATAAGAAGATATATAGTCACCACATAATAACATATTTGTACCGGGACAACATAACAGGCACAACATAACATAACATGCACAACATGTACACGTCACGCATACACTACACTTCCGTTACGCACACGTTATGCACACGTTACGCACACGTTACGCATACGCTACGCATATGCCACGCATACGCTAATATACGTTACGCATACGTTACATGTACGCTGGCCATACACCAAAGCTCCTTAAGGCCCTGTCACATTACGGCGTATGGCGTTAGCATATGCCGGCGTATGCGGTTTTCGACCCATACACTGTCATACGCCGTCATACACTATGCACGAGGTCCCAGCGGCATCTGAAGCGTATGCCTAACCTATGCCTAACCTATGCCTAACCTATGCCTAACCTACCCCTAGCCTATGGCGGCGTATTCAAAGCGTATCCCGACCTATGTGCGGCGTACTGCGATGAGGTTTGACAGTTGTGATTGACAAGTTCAGCGTACGCCCAACCTATGCGTAACCTATGTCGGCGTACGCATAGCATACGTCGAGCGTATGAGCAGCGTATGAGCCATACGCTGCCATACGCCGAACATCTTTGAGCATGCTCAAAAGAATTTTGGACGGACGCGCGTATGAGGGCGTATGAGGGCGTATGACGGCGTATGCCAGCATATGTATAGCGTATGCATAGTGTATGCGAAGCGTATGACGGCGTATGATGGGGTATGGGTCGGAAATCCATACGCTAACGCCATACGCCATAGTGTGACACCACTTTTACAGAACGTTGGGGGTACGCAAGAGACACCCGGCGGGTGTCAATCCAGCGTACGCCCAACCCTTTCAGTCATACGCTCAAAGATTTGAATTTAACGGTCGCTCTAGGCTATGCATACGTCACACATACGTTACGCATACGTTACGCATACGCCGCACATACGTTACGTATACGTCGGCACACTAAAAGATTTGAATTCAACGGTCGCTATAGGTAGCTATAGGTTGTGCATACGTTATGCATACGTTACCCATACGTTACGCATACGTCGGGTACATTGTGTAGACCCCCCGCCGCATGAAAATTTTGTATTTCAAACCGTTGAGCACGCGCTGCCGCCATACGTCGTAGTGTGACAGGGCCATATATATAAAAGGACTGTCACATTACGACACATCATGCCAATGTACGCCGATGTATGTGATTTTTGCCAGCTACGTCGGGATACGTCATTATGCCTTATGTTAGGTGCTCATTGGTATACGTCAATATACATCGACGTTCGTCAAGATACGGTGTCATGCGTCAGGGGGTTGGCAAAGTTTTGTGCATGCACATACCTTTCGACGTACGACAACATTCGACAATGTGTGGATTTTACGTTGGCTGTACGTTATGTACACTTTAGGCATACGTCGATGTACTTTAGACGTACGTTACACAAATGTTGTTCACTACATTGCACTATGTTGACCTACATTAAAGGCAGTGGGAACGTACAGTCCGCGTACTGACAAAGTATGTATAACGTACGTCTAATGTACGCTTAGCATTTCTCCAGCGTGTCTTGGCGCATGTAAACTAGGAGGTGTAGTTCTGGCGATCGAATAACGTATATAACATTCACCGGCGTTCTGCGAACGTACTGTGAGAGTAATTCAAGCATTTTCCGCTCGGAAGCATGTTAGCCATACATTGGCCATACGCTATTTATACAGTATGCATACGTCCAACTTTGCCCCCTGCAGCAAAAAGTTCGATGCTTCTCAACGTAAAAATGTCATTTTATGCGTTGGTCGCGCGCTTCTGAGATGCGTCGTAATGTGACAGGGCCTTGACTAATAGAAAATAGTTTCAATTCCCGGTGTGAAATGGCGAACTTTTCCGCGGGCGGGCGGGGGAGGGGTATAATTGGGCGTCTACACAGCGTACACGGAACGTATGCATAACGTACGTCCGACGTACTGTTAGCGTATCATGTAACATATGTCGATGTCCTGTGCTGCCTTTATATACCCGACCACCAAAATGCTCGCAAAACGTTCGCATACCTTCACGGAACGTTCGCAGAACATTATATATGTTACTCCATCGCCAGAAGTATGGCATGTACGTTAAATACATCAAGACATGTTGGATATACAGCAGGCATACGTCGGAATTTGTCAACTTTTCCCGCGACGGGGGCTCTTGACCTATGCATAACGTATACCTGACGTATTCTGAACGTATTCTGAACGCATGTAGAACCTATTGTGACTATTAATTTAAAATTTCATAGCGTATGACTAATGAGCCTCGACGTATGGTCAGCGTATGCGTAGCGCGTGGGCGTATGCGGAACGTGTCTGTAACGTGTGCGTAGCGTGTGCGTAACGTGCTGCGCGGTCATGTGGTCCGTCGGCCGTTGGGTATAAATACGGCGGGGCTCTGGGGTCTCCTCACTTTAACCACTCTGCCACAGAGAACACCACATTATTATGTTATTATGTTGTGACTATATATGTGTTATTATGTTATGACTGTATATGCTCTTATTATGTTGGGCTTGTATAAATATTTATATATGTATATATGTAAAGATGTTCTTAGTATGTAAATAAATTAATATTTCAAACTAGATTTTGGTGTCTGAGTTAAAGCTGCATAGTCCGATGAAGCATCAAGTTTTCAAAATCAAAACAATTATCTAGGTTTGATTCTACATATCTAACTTAGATACTGATGCACTTATTTAGTATGTATTGCCACATAGAAGGGAACACTGAGTCGATTTAATAGAACCTGTTACTGCAGAAGCCTATGGTATCAGAGTTTTGGCGTGCTTGCCAAAATTATTTTCACATGTTTGAATTTCAAATATCTCAAAAGGTAGCCATTTCAATTAAAAGTTACTTCAAACTAAAGTAAGGTAGATATACTTATCTCAGAAAAATGTCAGAAATTCAAAACCATCGGACTATGCAATTTTAAATTATGTTATAGATAAAAATAAAAATAAAAAGGAAATTAATTCTGACCATGTAAATAAAAACAAATTACCCACCTCATATAACTGACATGTAAGTGTACATAAATGTGCCCACCCAAATATATATAACTGACATGTAAGTGTACATAAATGTGCCCACCCAAATATATATATAACTGTCATGTAACTGTGTTTTGATATAAAAAATTGATATTTTTTATTTATCGCAATAGACATATAGACATATAACGGTAGATCTATCACAAAGCATAAGCTGTGTTTACACAGGCGAGTGTAAAATGATTTAAGACAAATCGATTTATATGAAGCGAAGTAGTGGTGCGTTTACACGAGCGAGTTTGAAAGTGTGTCGGCGACCGGGAACCAGCAGCCTTAGTGGTGAGCCTGTAGCTGGCGAGCAGTGCTATTTGTTTAGTTTACACTCGTCGATTCGACAATAAGAATAACGACGCCGATGTAGCTGCTACGTTATTATCGCTTGGAATTTAGGGTTAATTTAATGAAATTTCATTATTTGAGTTTGTAATTCTGTTAAATATGATCGCATTCACTAGATTTCGGCCTAATCGGTCCCTAACACTGCCGGGCACCAGCGATTAGTTACAGCTGAGCCTGTAGCTGGCGAGCACCACTATTTTACACTATCACCGCCCGGGAACCAGCTGAATCGCTTCATATAAACCACCTCGCGACCCGGTATACATAAAGTGTTTCATATGAATCGATTCAGCCCTAAAACGCCATAGCGTCGCGTTTACACGCCAAATGTAAATCGATCTAGACAACTGGTTTTATATGAAGCGTTTTAACTCGCCCGTGTAAACACGGCTATAAAGACAGTTTAAAAAACGCTCTACTTTCCCCCCCCCATTTAGATTTAGATCATACAGTCTTGCCAGGCAAGGGAACCAGCTGGGGAGCTGGCCCAGTCCTTCAGGAGATGCCCTGCTCCTTTCCTGCCATGGAGGCGGTGTTGGGGCTAGGTAAAGTGTCTAGGTCTGTCAGGTTTCGGCCCTCTCTCCATGCTCCGGGGATGAAGTTGTGGTTGACAGTCTCAGCGCGGCCCAGCTGCTGGTTCTGGAGCCCAGGCGCATCCTCATTAGGTTGTGCACAACCATGCATGTGGTGACAATGAGCTTCATGGTGGAGGGATGGTTCTGCATAGTGGTGAGCAGAACCTGAAACTGGTTTGCCAGGATGCTGAAAGCATTCTCCACCACTCTCCTAGCTAGGGAGAGCCTGTAGTTGAAGATTCGCTCCTCGTTTGTCAAACCCCTCCTGCTGTATGGCTTCATCATGGTCGAGCGCTGGGCGAAGGCATCGTCACCGATCAGGAAGTAGGCACATCCTTCTGACCATTCGCAATAGGCTCGGGGCCACGGAAACCGATGGTGCCACCTTCGGTGCCCGCCTTCAGCTCAGAGTCATTGAAAATCTGAGCATCAGATGCTGAACCCATACCACCGAGATCAGCTCAGATAAACTTGTAGTGCGCATCTACGAGCGCCATCAGAACTATGAAGTAGAATCCCTTAAATTTGTAGTACAGGGATCCACTCTTTGGAGGGGACCGGCAGGCAATACGCTTCCATTCAAGTGCACCGCAGGTATGGGGGAAGTTCCACCTCTCCATGAACAGGTCAGCGATGGCACGCCATCCTTCAGGAGTGGTGGGGCAGGTCATCACCTCGTCAAGGTATTCGTCGATGATGGCCTGACATACTTCTCGCATGTTGAGTGATTGGGTGTTGTGAGGGACCCTCCAACCGAACTTAATCGAAGCATATTTGTTCCCAGAGACTAGGTGACACAGAGTAAGGGGAATCTTCAGGCCAGGCTCGATCAGCTCTCTGTAGCTCATGTACTTCTTAGTGATCCTGGGACCAACTCTGGCTAGCATCTCGTCGAACATCTGGGGAGCCATCCGCATGAAGTTGATGAACGATGCTGCGTCCTCGCTGCGGAGCTCCACCAGAAGCTGGTCGTACAAACCAAACTGTGGCCGGCTCCCGATCCAGGGTCTGACCCACATTCTCCTACGTTGATGTCTTCTCCCTCTTCTATGGACACAGGCCGCATTAATTTCCAATTGGTACACAGATCGAGCTGATGCTGGTAAACGGCAACTTGGTAGTCATGCTGGAACTGGAGCCTCTCATCAGGAACCTCCATCCTGTCTGATGAACGTGACCGCCAAAATGCTCGCAAAATGTTCACAAAACGCTTGCAATACGCTCATGGAACGCTTGGTAGAATGTCATATACGCCAGAAGTACGGCGTATACGTTTTGTTTGTTTGTTGTTGTTTTACGTCCTAGCAACATCTAAGGTCATATCAGGACAGGTACCGACTTGTGACAGTGTGCACTCATGGTGACTTTATAGTGTTGTCCCACTGGGACACAAGGCTGCCAGCACCATGACCTGATATCCCACTGAGTCACATTATCCTGACACTGAGCCAACCAGTCCTTGCCATATCCTAATAATGCCAAGCGCCAGGCTAGGAAGTGACAAGTCTCAATTTTTAAGTCATTGGTTTGACTCGACCAGGGTTCGAACCCACGATCCCATGGTCTACCAACACGTGAAACGTTAAATGGGTCAAGACAAGCTGGGGATACGGCAGGGATACGTTAGAAGTATGTTAGTGGTAAGTTGGCAGTGCGCAGACTGTACACAGACTGTACACAGACTGTATGCAGACCGTATGTGGAATGTACGCAGACTGTACGCCGACTGTAGGCAGGCTGTACGCCGACTGTACGCGGATTGTTCACAGACTGTACGCAGACTGTACGTGGAATGTATGCAGACTGTACACAGACTTATGCAGACTGTACGCAGACTGTACGTACGTGTGAACGCAGTGAGTTATGTGATGGAACTGTTTATTCAATCTTGCTTCCCATCATGCCCCAGTCCAGTCTCCCCATAGCAACGCCCTAGGATACATGACAGATACATAACATCTCCTTTACACACTTCATAAGTTGAAGTACTTATCGCTTCATAAGTTGAAGTACTTATCGCCTGGCATTATACTGAACTACTTATCGCCTAACATGATACTGAAATACTTAGTGCCTAACATTCTAAATTACGTTCCAACTTATGCGACACATCCCCTCTCTTATTCAAACAGATACGAGCTAATAAGCAAGGTAACACTTACGTATAACAACATACACCCCCCCAATGAATAAACCCCTAACAATATAACAAGGGAAACATGTGTTATCTATCAGTCGACATACATGCATCGACCACGCAAGTAATACTTACATTGATAATGTCCCTGAACCCCACTTGCGCTTTTATGGCAAGGGATCCATATATCTCTCCTAACAAGATCCCGATACACAAAATCCCATAAGCACCCCAAGATAGACTCAAGAATACCCAAATCTGCTCGGGTGTCGAACGACCCTCCCATACCGAGAAACGTACTGGTTAGGGACGTTATCATCCATTTGAGAAGTATCGACACTCTCCGCCTGTGTGTGACGTTGTGTACTTGTGTCGGGACATTTATATATATATTTTCTGTTCCTGCGCAATACGTTCCCCTCTTTATTTAATAATTGATAGTCCCAGGGACCAGGTGTGTGTGTGTCAACCACGACCCCAGATTGCCATGCGTTGTTATGATTTTTATACTTAATGTCACTACCAACTAAAATTCGAGGTAATTCAGTACCTGCACGAGCATCAAATGAACACTTCTGTGCGGCTTCATGGAATTCATGTAGCTTCCTTAACATGTCTGAGCGGAGGCAACCAGGTATGACAATCTGATCACCCTTCAGAATTAACCCATCCCTATAGGTGAGGTCCTCGCTATAAGTCCAGTATGGCCTCAGATCAGGACGAACATCACTGTTCCTTTCAGGCCAACCATCCCTAAGGAAACGAAGTAAGTCCTGACAAATGAGATCAGTACTCGTAGCACAGCGCATGCGATATAAGTCATCATTTTCGACACTCACAACGGCTATAGAAAGGTCTTGATCGAAGAGATCGTCTGGCTCAACACTGGTGGCATGTGCCCTTGAAAGGGTATCTGCAAAATACAGCGTAGGACCCTTAGCATATATCACCTGTAAATTATAATTTTGTAAGCGCATACGCATGCGTTGCATACGGGCCGACAACTCGTGTAACGGTTTTAACATAATCGACACCAATGGCTTATGGTCAGTCTGTACTACAATTTCATTACCAAATATATAATTGTGGAACTTCTTACACCCAAAACAAATAGCTAGAAGTTCCTTTTCAATGACGGCATAACTAATTTGAGTTGAATTTAAAGCCCTAGAGGCCATTGCCACAGGTTGATCATTCTGCAACAGCGTTGCCCCTAACCCATATTTAGAAGCATCGACCTGCAATACTATCTGTTCTGAACTATTGAAAAATCTTAGAATAGGTGCACTAGTTAACAACTCCTTCAATTTACTGAATGCCATACTTTGTGGTTCATCCCAATGCCATGCTACTTCTTTTTGCAGCACTGTTCGTAAAGGCTTAGTAATGTCCGCCATGTTGGGAATAAATTTCCCGACATATCCCATCATTCCCAAAAACCGCTGTATCCCTGGTTTATCGACGGGATCAGGCATATCTAGGATTGCCTGCACTCTATCCTGATTGGGCTGAACGCCTCCCCCTGAAATTAAATGACCCACATAATTGACTTTAGTCTGACAAATTTTTGATTTCTTCGGGTTCAATTTAAGATGCATTGCCCTAGCACGAGACAACACTGCCCCTAAACGTGCATTATGTTCGTCAATGGTCACTCCATGAATGAGGATATCATCAGAAATAACGTGAACTCCTGGCAGGTCCTGAAACATTTCGTTCATCTCCTGGATGAAAATATCCCCAGCCGTTTTAATGCCGAAAGGTAAGCGTGTATACCTGAAACGGCCCCAAGGAGTGTTGAATGTGCATAGTTTTGAACTGGCTGCATCCAACTGGATCTGCCAGTACCCGCTGTTTGCGTCCAAGACAGAAAAGAACTGTGCCCCATGCAACTGAGCCACAACTTCCTCAACAGTACGGACAGGATAAGGGCCACGCAAGATAGCTTTATTAAGCTTAGTCGGATCTAAACACACCCTTATCTTCCCAGGCTTCCGGACCACTGTGATTGAGCTAACCCATGGGGTAGGTTCTGTTTCCTTAACAATAACTGCTAAATCTAACATCCTCGTTAACTCTGCCTTAACATCCTCAGTAACAGCCAAAGGTATCCTACGTGGAGGGTCAACAATTGGGGTGACGCTATGATCAATATGAATAACAGCATTTACTTTGATTAACCCCAACCCATGGAATACATCAGAATATCTATTTACCACATCCTTAGCCGCTTCCTTAGTCGTCACGGTATCACATCCGAGTTCCGTAATCCTGGCCAAAAGTCCGAGATTCACACACGCTCTCTTTCCGAGGATGGCGCTGCAAGCATCGGTGACTTGGAAGAGTTGATTGATTGATTGGTGGTTGCTTTACGCCGTGTCGGCAGCATAGGCCATATTCACGGCGAGAAATGTTTGTTTTTTGTTCAAACCATCGCTTTTACATGTAAAAGCAGACAATCAATTATGTGCCAATAGACACTAATTAAATTAGAAAGCTCACAATCATATATTTGTGGTCAAGGGAAACAAATTCCCATAGAAAAAGAAAAGTTTTATTAATAATTGATAGAATCTATTTAGTAAACTATATGAGGTGGTACAGTCCAGCTGCCCTCAAAAAGGCTAAAATGTTTTCCTGTTTTACCTTAGTAAAAAGGTCATGCATACTGTCTGCAGTGTAGAACTGTTGGCGCAGGGCCAAAAAATCAACGCAACTTAGTAAAATGTGTTTGAGTGTCAGTGGGGACTGACACCCAATACATTCAGGGGGAGGTTCCCCCTTGAGCAGAAAAGCATGTGTAAGCCACGAGTGGCCAATACGGCAGCGGCTAAGGACCACTTGGTCCCGCCGACCTCCCGCATGAGTCTGTGGTGGCTTTCCCACAGATGGTTCAATTTCTTTAAGTTTATTAATGTTTTCATCCCACTCATGTTGCCATTTGGATTTTATGTGGGTGGCTATTAGTGGTTTCAGATCAGAGTGAGGGATCAGACACGGTTCAAGATCACAGTTCAGGGCCTTCTTCGCAGCCCGATCAGCTCGTTCGTTTCCTTGTATGCCAGCATGGCCAGGCACCCAGCACAGGTGGATATCATACCCATCTGTTGTCAGTTGGTTCATTTTATAAATGACCGTTGCTAGAATAGGGTGATTCGTTTTCAGTCCAGCAACAGCCAGGAGGCAAGAGAAGGAATCACTGTATATAACATAGTTAGTGTGGTTGGATACCTCGATACACTCCAAAGCGAGAAGGAGTGCTCGGGCCTCTGCAGTGAAAATCGAGCTCTGATCGGGCAAACGTACACCAAATTTTTCCCGTCGGCAGACTGCCGCAGCAGCTACCCGGCTTTGGTCTTTCGAACCATCAGTGTATATGGAGAGGTGGTCTGCAAACTGGCCTTGAATCTCTGCATGCAGTCCTTTGTACTCGAGTGGATGTGTCCCAGATTTCCTCAGTTCCGTGAGTCGGAGGATAACCGATGGCTTTCTCAACGACCACGGGGGATGTTCTGGGACTTTGGCATCCTAAGATGGAGGAGCCGCCAGCGGCTCGGTCTCCATCTGGTGCGTGCTTGTTATGAATGGTGTAGCCTTTAGGACTACAACTCTCAGAAGCTTTTATATAAGTTTCTTGTAGGCAAACAGCGAGTGGATTGAGGTTGCAACAAAGAAGAGACAACTCTTCGATGTTCCTCCTAAAACCTCGGCAGTTCCATTGAATAAGAGGACCTTGGAAGAGTAGGTCACGCCCCTTCACGTTCAGTCTTAACTTTACTACAGGCTTGATGCGCTGTCCATTGTACGTCACGAGATGACATCTCGACGACTGCAATTGAACATTCTTCATTTTGTCGAACACCCCCAACGGCAGGATATTCGCCTCCGATCCAGTATCCATCTTGAACTTAACGTCACACGAACCAACACGTAATGTTGTGTACCACAGATCATCAAAACTGTCAGACTCACAACACAAGGCACCCACAAACAAGTCGTAGTCAGGGCAACCGTTACCATGCGCACTGTCCTCGGTCACTGGGTCAACTGCAAGTTCATTTACCGTAGCATTGCGGCCTTGTTGTCGATCACGACAAACTTTGATAAAGTGACCGATCTTTCGACACCCTGCACATTCCTTGCCTCTAGCAGGGCAATTTCCTCTCGGGTGACTGTACCCACAATTTCCACACGAAAAACTGGGAGAATCTGAGTGTTGAGAAGGCGCTGTCATCGATTTCTTCCAATGCGGCCTATGCGTCACAGGCAACACTCGACGATCAAAACTGTTTGCGATACTGTCAACACACTCTTCATGCCTGTATCCTCCACTTGTCAACTGAATACCCTTGTTTTCACTTAATCTGCAAAGTTGGATGCATCCCTCCAAAGTCAACTGAGGAGTTTGTAGTAAACGATCACGCAACAAATTGTCCTTAACACCGCACACTATCCGATCGCAAAGCAAAGAATCCTCGATGACGTCATAACGGCAATGAGTGATCCTAGATTTCAGTTCTCGAATGTAAACATCCATTGTCTCTCCGGTCTGGTTGTAGGAATTAAATTTGTAACGGACAACCGTAATGTTACATTTGCCCTCGCAATACTGTCGGAAAGCTTCAATTAAGGGCCCGATCTTGTCTTTGTCAGCCTCGGTGATCTTTAGAGTTTTATGAATTTTCTGCGCTTCGTTTCCAGCGACATGCAAGAAGACGCAGCACTGGACTTTCTCTGCTTTAGATGCGGCACCCGATGCAGTCGCATATATCTCGTATGAGGTGATCCATGACCTCCAGTTAATATCCATATTATCCTCCACGTTCAGTGGACCTGGTGGGCGTAATCCTGTCAAAGCCATGTTTAGGATTCCCTCTTAAACATCTGACACCATGTAATGTACGTGTGAACGCAATGAGTTATGTGATGGAACTGTTTATTCAATCTTGCTTCCCATCATGCCCCAGTCCAGTTTCCCCATAGCAACGCCCTAGGATACATGACAGATACATAACAGTAGACTGTATTCGGAATGTACGCAGACTATACGCGGACTGTACGCATACTGTATGCGGACTGTACGCATAATGTACGCGGACTGTACGCATACTGTACACGGACTGTACGTAGACTCTACGCGGACCGTACGCATACGGTAAGCAGACTGTACGCGGACTGTACCCAGACTGTACGCGGACGGCATGTTCCCACCGGTGTACGTACAGCTAACCTGCATCAACGTATGCCTAACGTGGACCTAACGTATGTCGACGTATTCCCAACATACACATGGCGTATGTCTAACGCATAAGAAAATTTGAACGTTGAAAATTTTGAACATGTTCAACCAAATTTTGGACTCGACGCGCATCGCCATTACGGTCGCCGCAAGCACGCCGTAAAGTGCCTGTCACACTATGCCGGATTGAGCAATGGACAGAATTGTTTAGTCCGGTGGTGATAAATATCAAAATGTATTTAAATGTGTCAAAGTGTTGCGACAGTAGGTCCACGAATGGACATGAAATGGGCATGAAACGGATATGAACGGATAGCCAAAGGACGAAACAAAATCAAACCGGACAAGAACCGTAGATGTCAGTCCGGCAGCATCCATTCCTAGTTTTGTGCATGTTCAAACCTTGTACGGACACAAACCAGACATTGTTCGTTTTCTGTCTGTTTCCCCCAATCCGGTGAGGTGTGACAGGGGCTTAACGCATTTGTGACCGAGGCATAAGTTGGCCATTTAAAATCAAACTTACTTCAAGTTTATGTAAAGTAGATCAACTTTAAGCAGGGTCAGCGTTCGCCCCCCCCTGGTGGTGAACATTTGATTGACTCATTAGGGTGATACTCACACAAACATAAGGAGAGGGTACTTCTTATCTTCGCTGAAGCCAACTGGCTTGAAGATCTCAGCTTGAGTTACTGAAAATAAACAGCAGAATTGAAACATAATAACTTAACTACAATTTAATAGACTATATTTTTCTCTCCTTTTCAAGAAGATTTATACTGCCTATCATGGATAAGTCTGAAGAGACTTGTTTTCACCATTAGAGAGTTTGTTGATAGAAAGCCTGAGCCTACACTTTTACTGACCCAAGGGATTTTTAACCTCCCACACCACATAGACACGGTATAAGAGCAACTGGCCTTTGATGACACTGTAAGTTATACACAGCGGTGGGAATCCAAATTGGCAGAGGTGGGGGTACAAGGAATCGAACCACCGACCATACTTACCATATTCACTATAAAGCAATGGGCTTACCATATTCCCATCAGCAATCGACTTACCATATTCCCCATCAGAGAGAAAAACACTTACCATATTCCCTATCAGAAAGAAAAGCAGTTGTCATATTCCATATCAGAAAGAAAAGCAGCTACCATATTCCCCATCAGAAAGAAAAGCAGTTGCCATATTCCCCATTAGAAAGAAGAGCAGTTACCATCTTCCCCATCAGGCATAAATCTTACCACGTTTTCCATTAAGCGAAGGACTTGCCGCATACCCCGCTAAGTGCAGGACTTACCATATTCCCCGATGGTGAAGTTCATGAACTCGCGGGTTGGCATCAGTTTATTCGCCAGAGCCACTCTTAGAGCTTTGTTGTCTTCAGCCGACCACACTGAGAGAGAAGAGGATGAAAGAGAGAGGACTACATCGAAACAGTTACATCAGATTATAGAGGTACTGCCATTAGCGAGAGAACTACATTTAAATAGCTACATCAGATTAGAGAGGTCTTGTCATTAGAGAGAGGAGTACATTTAAATGGTTACATGAGATTAAAGAGGCCCTGCCATTAGAGAGAAGACTACATTTAAACAGCTACATCAGATTGGAGAGCTCATGTCAATAGAGAGAGGACTACATTTAAACAGTTACATCAGATTATAGAGTTAGTGAGAGGACTACATTCAAGCAGCTACATCAAATTGGAGAGCTGATGCCATTAGAGACAGGACTACATTTAAACAGCTACATCAGATTAGAGAGCTCATGGCATTAGCGAGAGGACTACATTTAAACAGCTACATCAGATTGGAGAGCTCATGTCATTAGAGAGATGACTACATTTAAACTGCTACATCAGATTAGAGAGGTCCTACCATTAGAGAGAGGACTATATCTAAACAGTTACATCAGATTAGAGAGGTAGGGCTACTGTCATTAGTGAGAGGACTACATTCAAAGAGCTACATCAGATTGCAGAGCTCATGCCATTAGATACAGGACTACATTTAAACAGTTACATCAGATAAGAGAGGTCCTGCAATTAGAGAGAGGACTGCATCTAAACACCTACATCAGATTGCAGAGCTCATGCCATTAGAGAGATGACTACATTCAAACAGCTACATCAGATTGGAGAGGTCCTGCCATTAGAGAGATGACTACATTCAAACAGCTACTTCAGATTGGAGAGCTAATGTCATCAGAGAGAGGACTACATTCAAACACCTACATCAGATTAGGGAGCCTGGTTGGTTGTTGGAGTTTTATGTCCTTGCAACATCTAAGGTCATATCAGGACGGGTACCGACTTGTGACAGTGCACACACATGGTGACTTTATAGTGCTGCCCGGCTGGGAGATAAGGCCGCTAGCACCATGACCTGATATCCCACTCCGCGAAATCGCGGAGATCCTTCATCCCTGGTTATGAAACCAGCAGTTTGCGGAGCTGCCACATATTTTGGATGGAAATCTGTATTTTTCACCTAAAATCCTGTATGAATCTGTATGACTGTTGGTGTTGCCCCGATTTCCTTCCCAGATTCCACCATTGTCAACCATTTTGCCACCTGCCGTACTTTTAAGAACTACAATTTATGAGCATCCATCTATTGCACTAAACAACAAATTAATTGGTGATTTAGATCATTCGTTTATAATCAATTTAGTTAGGCAATAACAATAAACAATTGTTCCATTATACTGGACGGTTATGGAACGCACACACGGGAATAATGTGGTTATACAATTTTATTTCTATAAATTTAACAAAAAATTTGTATCAAAATGGACTATGGCCATATCACTAAAGATAACACCAAAATCTGTATCGGATATGGATAATCCATATCATGTGACACGTCTAAGCTTGCTTGACATTTGTGCACTGAGGTAATTGTCACCTTACCTGAGTTTGAGCGGGTACTGCGCACTGTGTAAGAGGGCACAGCCGGTCCCAGGCAGGACATGACGTACCAGTCAGCAGACGCTGAAAACGAGACGGACACATAGGAACATCCGGCCACAAGCCCACATGACACGCACTCGCTGTCTGCTGAGCGCATGTTGAGGTCAATTCTGAAAACATGAAAGAAGTGTTTTCATTTCTTCACAGCGCCACCTAGTGGTTTGGTTAGCAACCCATTCACAGCGCAACCTAGCAGTTCAGTCCTTAACCCATTCATAGCAGAACCTATTAATTCAGTCATTTACCCATTCACAGCACGACCCATCAGTTCAGTTACTAACCCATTCACAGCACAACCTATCAGTTCAGTCCTTAACCCATTCACAGTGCCACCTATCAGTTCAGTCCTTAACCCATTCACAGCAGAACTATTAATTCAGTCATTTACCCATTCACAGCACCACCCATCAGTTCAGTTACTAACCCATTCACAGCACGACCTATCAGTTCAGTCCTTAACCCATTCACAGCACCACATCAGTTCAGTTACTAACCCATTCACAGCACAACCTATCAGTTCAGTCCTTAACCCATTCACAGTGCCACCTATCAGTTCAGTTACTAACCCATTCACAGCACAACCTATCAGTTCAGTCCTTAACCCATTCACAGCAGAACTATTAATTCAGTCATTTACCCATTCACAGCACCACCCATCAGTTCAGTCCTTAACCCATTCACAGTGCCACCCATCAGTTCAGTTACTAACCCATTCACAGCACGACCTATCAGTTCAGTCCTTAACCCATTCACAGTGCCACCTATCAGTTCAGTCCTTAACCCACTCACAGCGCCACCTATCAGTTCAGTCCTTATCCCATTCACAGTGCCACCTATCAGTTCAGTTACTAACCCATTCACAGCACGACCTATCAGTTCAGTCCTTAACCCATTCGCAGTGCCACCTATCAGTTCAGTTACTAACCCATTCACAGCACAACCTATCAGTTCAGTCCTTAACCCCTTCACAGCACCACCTAGCAGTTCAGTCCTTAGCCCATTCACAGCACGACCTATCAGTTCAGTCCTTATCCCATTCACAGTGCCACCTATCAGTTCAGTCCTTAACCCATTCACAGTGCCACCTATCAGTTCAGTCTTTAACCCATTCACAGTGCCACCTATCAGTTCAGTCCTTAACCCATTCAGAGCACCACCTATCAGTTCAGTCCTTAACCCATTCACAGCGCCATTCTCGGGGTGGTTTAAGGCGAAATCGATATCTGGGCATGAGCAAGTCCATACTAACCAGCGCCAGTTTTGGTTAGTCGACCTCGGCACGAGAGAGTGTGGGTTCGACCTAGATCTGTTTCAACTGAATCGTATTGTTTTGGAACGGTCAAAACTTCTGCTGGGCAGTGAAACCCTAAAAATAAATGATGAAAAAAATATCTGTGCACAGCTAGCACTTTCATAGAGCAAATTTACCAGAAAGTCAACAAACTCAGGTCTCGACTGTGACGTCCTTAATTCGCCTCATCTAAACCGCTACCGTCCACGCAAGCTAGATGGGCCGACTTAAGCTAGTTCGCTTCATCAATACTGCCTCGCGACGTGGTTTACTTGAAGCGAACTAGATGAGGCAAACTAGCCCTAATTCGCTTCAGTGTCACGTCCATACGGTGAATGTGAGCCAAACTAGACAAGGCGAATTAGTTGAGGTGACTTAACGCCTGTGTGTGAACACGGCTTATGTCCTTGGTCAAAATTAATAAAAATACATAAAGATTTGGCATAAACATGGATGCATCATCATCATCATGCTGTCGGTCGCAATGCAACAAGGACTGCTTTTATGTCTTAACCGTCAGTATTTTGTGCGGTTGTGCATTTCATAAAAGCTGCTTGCAAAGTGTTGAAGTGCTGCTGGCTTTTGCAAGTTACTAGCAGCAATCTCTCGGAGAGCAAATAGAGGTCTCACACCGGCAAGAACACGTCAAGACAGGCGCAAACTATTTGTCCCTGCAGTAGCTGGCCGGGAGATGTTGGGAGTTCCCTTCATCACCGCCCTTAATGCTGCCATGGAAGCATGGTTTTCTGTTAGGGTTTGCTCCCTTAGCCTTTGGTTCTATCAAGAACCTATACCACAAGGCAGTGGTTTACAACTTTGCAAGGCAGGGGCGTCAAACTCCCTGAGGTATTTTAGCAGATAGGTACTGCATTACCCGCATACCCAACATGGATGCACACATGCAATATAATGACATAATTAATATATTTAAGACAAAACTAGCCATAGTTAAGCATTTTGAGCTAAGAAACATACAATTCCACACAAAACAATGCCACTTTTACGAGAGTTTTAGGCTGATTTCCACATCACCATTATTACTTCTTGTTCTAAATATTAAAATGTCAAAAGTTTAAACAGAAACTTGTTTCAGAGAAATATATTACCAATGTCTGATTAACCCTACTCATTTTCTAGCTCTACATATGTCATTAACCATAAGATATAAATAAAAACATGAATAAAATAAGTAAAATAAGGTAAGGAGGTTTCAGAAAACTACACTCCACATCAAAAACAATAGCAAACCTAACAAGTGATGTGCTGGCATCATTGAACCAAAAGAAATTAGTTGGAGCAGCCTTCATCGACTTCAGCAAAGCCTTTGACACTGAAAATCAATAAACTGGATAAAATGCTACCTAAACAACAGGCAGCAAAAAACTAAAGTAAATGGTACACTCTCGGACCAACAAACTGTCACCTGTGGTGTACCCCAAGGATCAGTCCTGGGACCATTACTATTTATACTCTACATAAACGACCTAGAAAAATGGCTGGAGACAGAATGTCTCCAGCTATATGCGGATGACACTGTTGTATATGCAGAAGGAAGCACAGTAGAGGAGGTAGCAACCAAACTAAACAACCTCCTGCTAAAACTGGATGGCTGGTGTGAGTCCAATAAAATAACCATCAATGCAAATAAATCTAAAACTGTACTCTTCTCACATACAGCAATCACAGGAAGAAACCTACAATGCACACTAGGAAACCAAACACTGGAAAGTGTAAATCACTACAAATACCTAGGCCTAGAACTAGATAGCCAGCTAAACTACAATCTGTGTGTAACAAAAATCATACAAAAAGTAAATCACAAACTATGGCTATTTACTAAACTAAGAAACTATATGACACAAGATATGTCAATAAAAATCTTCAAAGGCATGGTACTCCCCTACTTTGACTATGGGGATGTAATCTACATGGGTGCTAAAAAAGAGATACTTAAAAAATTGCAGATACTACAAAATAGGGCCCTGAAAATCTGCCTGAAAGTAGACAAACTACACCCCACTTATGACCTACACAAAAGAACTAAAGTAAAGCTTCTAGAAAACAGAAGGATAATCCACCTAAAAACATTAGCATATGGATATAGCCAAGACATTAAGCGTCTAACCCAACCACTAAGGGACACCAGAGCAAGCAAGGCACCACTACTAAGGCAGACCAGAAGCCAGATCAAAGCCCATGAAAGGAGCACACTGGAAATGGCCGCCAAGGCATGGAATGCGCAAACGGTGAAAGAAAGACAAATCCCTGACCTAAAAACGTACAAAAAATATCTGTGCAAAATAAAAACTGGGAACCCCAACTGAACTGCACCACAAGGGGGCAGGTGATATGTCACGGCTCACCAACTGGACAGCCCAGGGTGGGATAACCGGAAATATAAAAGCCAGATAACATATCCAACAACAATATAAATCAAATCAAATTCAAACAAACATAACTCAACCACCTATTACGTACAGGCATATGGACATGTAAATATAATAGGCTAGTATAGAATTAAATAGAAAAAAGCGGAAAACTCTTCCCAAGAAAACCCCAAAACACTAACATAGAACCCTAAGAAAACAACTAACATAGTAATAAGAATAGAACAAAAACTCAATGCCAAGAGGGCCCAAAAAAAACTAACATAGGCTACTAAAAGTACCAGCAGATCTATCTGCTACTGAAATGCAGACAATCAAATACCTTATCAGCAGCCACTGTGTGGTAAGATAACACCAACACTACAACTGGCCAGCATTGAAAACAAGCCTGATTACCCGGGCTTACATGCTATGGACAGTATAAATACAGCCTCAATAAAAATCTTTCTTTTTTTTAAAACTGACTCTGGCTATGGCTCTAACACTAGTGAAGTGGGCGAGACTACTCGACCGATTATTTGCGGGCTCACATTTCGCGTGGGCATGCATTTTGCTCTTATTTGCGTGGGCTCGCAACTGCCACATTTGCGAGGCCGGGTTCCCTGCTGTAAAGCGTTGCTTGGATACGTCGATTGTGACTATCCTAGCAACGATAGAAGGTCGGGCGTTCGGACCCAGACCCATCGGACGTGTTTTTGCACGCTCCGATGTTTTAGCCGATATTTAGGATTTTATTGTCGAAATTCCAAACTTATTTAACTTAATTATATGGGAGGGGATTTGGCTTATAACATACATTCCACTGTTGAACTATATTTAACTAAGAACATAGGTTTTATTGATCAATTCATTCTGTTAGTAAGAGGTAAGAATAAAACAGTGAGCTCCTAAGAAGTGACATGAACGTTCCTTGCATTCTTTACTGTCCTCCAGACTTATATTATTAACCGCTATGGTCAACTTCAGATTGCTATTTGGATTGCTCTATAATCTTATTTAATTAAGGGCCTTCTGCCCATGGTCTGTCAGGAGTCGAACTCTCCACCTCGGGCATTGCTAGTCAAGGGTCAGGCTGGCAGGATGACAGACAACCGGCAGCAGGAGGCACAAGTCATTCACATGGAAACAATTATTTATATTAACACGTAGGGTCGCCTTAAGCGGGGGTGGAATAGCCCGACGGTTAAACTAGTCTGAGTACCTAGATGTGTCTAAATCTAAATGGAGATGGCATAAGATGTGCTGATCAGATTAGTGTAAATTCAATGCTAGATAAAAGATTAACATCTTAATTTATTATATATATTTTTTTAGTTGGTATTCTATGTCTCAAATAAGAGCTGAGATGAGCTGAAACTAGCACATTTCATAGCTGTACCCAGTGTATTAGCCCGGATGTCCCGTATACCAATCCGGAACCGGAACCCGGGCAAACAACATAACATTTCTCACAGCTGTCCAGCGTTGAAAACAAGCACCCTGGCGGGAGCTTACACGCTATGGGCTTAGAATAAATACCGTATTAATATAAAAAAAAATTAAATTAAAAAAGTGCCATGTGTTTCTCCCGGGGTTGTTTTGCTTTTACGTATCCCACAATGCATGGCGCGGCTGGAATGACGGTCTAGTCTATTCAACAAAAGAATAATACTTCAAAGAGGCCGGACGCGATGGCCGAATCGGTAGAGCGCAGGCTTCCCTCTTGCAGAAGGTCGGGAGTTAAAATCCCAGCCCAGTCAAACCAACGACTTACAAAATTGATACTTGACACAACCTATTCAATTCAATTCAATTCTTTATTTCAGACTCAGGATTATGGCAGTTACATACTTTGGTCCATCGTAGGTAGATATAAAAATTAATGTAAATAAGATATAAGTAATAGTAATAGTATGAATACTACCATACTAAACAATATCAAAATGTTGGGTCTACATACAGTAGTTTGTGCCAATGCCTCCATATGGCAGACGTAAATCTGAGATCACTCTCATCTATTTTCAAAAGTCCCTGTATTATAACATTTTCTGACTTGTCAAGTCTAGTAATAAATTTGAATATTAGATTCCTGATAACAGCCTGGAAGGCTGGCACATCAATATATTGACCTAGGTTTTAGCATTAATAGGATAGGACAACGACTAGTTAGCACAGTATCAGGAAAATGTAACTGTGTGGGATATCGGGTCATGGTGTTGGCAGTAGGCCTGGTCTCCCAGTGGGGAAGCACTATAAAGTAGCCATGAGCGCGCACTGTCACGGGAAGCCTGCACTCGGAAAACAAAACACTCAGGCACATTCTGGAGCTGTACGGGAGAGAATGCATGGGTTAAGCATCTTTGCATAAGTTGTCGGGTGTCGCCTCTTCTGGTGGTGGCCCTGGTCATCTTTAATGAAGCCGACGGCCCTCAATAGACGTTCGTTGCCATTGCAGAATTCTGCCAGCACACCGATACTAGTGCCACACATTTGGGTAGGACTTAATATCATCGTCGGCTTCTTCCACAGGAAATTGTTGTCGCTACGCAGCAGGCAGGTCTTGTAGCTACACATTATTGTCGCTGCACTAGTAGTGTCGCAGACAACGTCTCCAGGGAATCTGCAACCTAGAGAAAGCAACTCTGTCTTAGGCCTCAGTCACACTACAGCTTGCGACCACTTTGCGACCACTTAGACGGGATGGCCGAATGAGTTAGAGGGTCCGTCTCCCGTGTTGGTAGATCGTGGGTTTTGAATCCTGGTCGAGTCAAACCAATGACTTTAAAATTTATACTTGTCGCTTCCTAGCCAGACACTCGCCATTATTAGGATAGGGCAAGGAGCAGTGGAATGAGGAAGACCAGTCATCTGTGACTGAAATTTCCCCGGCTTAAACAACTAATTTACAACAACAAAAACTAAAAAAAGACTTTGCGACCAAAAGCCGGCGACCTCCTTGCGACGAAAGCACACAAAATAGGTGGGAAAAACAATGGTCAGCGATCGGTCGGCGACCGCTTGGCGACCTCTTGGCAACCATTTTGGTCGCAAGGAGGTTGCAGATGCTGCCCCAAAAATCTCCTTGCGACCAAAGCGGTCAGCCGCAGGTCGCCAACCATTTTCAGCGCTTGCAACCGATCACTGACCAGTCGCTGACCAGTCACTATCCAGTCGGCGACCAGTCGGCGATCAGTCGGCCTTTTGGTCGCAAAGTGGTCGCAAAGCGGTCGCAAAGCAGTCGCAAAGTGGTTTCAAAGTGGTTGCAAAGTGGTCGCAAAGTGGTCACAAAGTAGTCACAAAGTGGTCGCAAAGTAGTCACAAAGTGGTCGCAAAGTAGTCACAAAGTAGTCGCAAAGTGGTCGCAAAGTAGGCACAAAGTGGTCACAAATTGGTCACAAAGTAGTCACAAAGTGGTCGCAAAGTAGTCACAAAGTAGTCGCAAAGTGGTCAAAAAGTAGTCGCAAAGTAGTCACAAAGTAGTCACAAAGTAGTCGCAAAGTAGTCACAAAGTAGTCACAAAGTAGTCACAAAGTAGTCGCAAAGTGGTCACAAAGTAGTCGCAAAGTGGTCACAAAGTAGTCGCAAAGTGGTCGCAAAGTAGTCACAAAGTAGTCGCAAAGTGATCGCCAGTGGTCACACACTGTAGTGTGACTGGGGCTTGAAGGCCAGGGCCCACTGAAGGTACCAGTAATTCGGGGCTGATACCCCCCAGGCGTCACATGCTGGGGCACGCCATGGCTGCGTTAAATATTAAAATTTATACTTGTAAGGGCGCCAAAGTTCAGCTTTTCTGGGGTGCCATCAACCCTAGGGTTGGCTACGCGCACTAGTAAGCTTGACATGGGAGATGTTAAGCAATTGTTACTTGATTTGGGCTTAAAAATTTAGAAGACAATCAGAGGAAAGTTAAAGGAAGCAAATATTTGAGTAAATGCATGGTGTCGATGGGTAAGTCTTCACACTTTCGCTTTAGTACAAAATCATACAAGTATACCTTTGAAATTTTTTGTGGGATAGATTAATGTTGCATAGTCGGATGGTTTTGAATTTCTGTAATTTTTCTGAGATAAATATATTATATCGATCACTGGTATCTATTTTACATTAGTTCAAAGTTACTTTTATTTTAAATAGTAAACTTTTGAGATATTTTGAGTGCAAACATGGAAAATTAGTTTTGGCAAGCTTTCCAAAACTCTGAAACCATAGACTTCTGCAGTAACAGGTTCTGTTAAATTGACTAAGTATTGCCTTCTACACAGAAACAAATGCTTAATAAGTGCAGCAGTATCTAAGTATTGACTCAGTATTGCCTTCTACGCAGAAACAAATACTTAATAAGTGCATCAGTATCTAAGTTAGCTATGTCAAATAAAATCTAGATAAACGGTTTGGTTTTGAAAATTTGATATTTCATCGGACTATGCAGCTTTAAATACATGTAATATTGCTAACATACTTGGCACACAACAGCAACAATAACTATTTTACTTTCTACCAAAGAAAAGAAAGAATTAATTATCAGCATCAGAGTGGAAACCATTTATACACATATATATATATTATATATATATAAACAAGAACGTTTTTGCACATCTAAAATTACAATATCACTAATTTGCACATTGGACTGAACACACACAAGATGTTAAAGTTGCATAATCCGATGGTTTAGATTTCTGTAATTTTTCTGAGATCAATATATTAAATTGATTGTTATTATCTATGTTACTTTACTTTGAAGTTCCTTTCATTTTAAATGGCCAACTTTGGAAATATCTGAAGTGAAACATGCCAAATAAATTTGGGCAAGCATGCCAAAACTGGGACACGATAGGCTTAGCCAGTAACAGGTTCTATTAAATCGACTCAGTTTTCCCTTTTGTGCAACAACAATATGCAATGCAGTTTAAAGCCGCATAGTCCGATGAAGCATCAAATATTTTCAAACCAAAACACTCACCTATATTTGATTCTAGGAAACCCCCACTAAGCTGCACTGCAAAGGGACATGTGATATGTCACGGCCCACCAGCGGGACGCCCAATGGAAGGTAACCATGTCAAAAGTAGCCAGATAACACACCACACAGCTACGTACAAGCCTATGCTATGTAAATACGAGTAGGCTAGTCTAGTAATAAGAGTAGAACAAAATAAAATACATATATGCCAAGAAAATTTAAAAGAACTAACATAGGCTACTAACCATAACAACCAATTATCTATCTTCTACTGAAATGCAGGCAATCACATAACTTATCAGCAGCTACTGTGTGGTAAGATAACACCAACACTACAACTGGCCAGCATTGAAAACAAGCCTGGGTACCTGGGCTTATATGCTATGGACAGTATAAATACAGCCTCAATAAAAAAAAATTGTTTATATATCTAACTTAGATACCGATGCACTTATTAAATATTTGTTGCCACATCAATGGGAATACTAAGTCAAGAGTGTTACTGCATAAGCCTATCGTGTCAGAGTTTTGGTGTGCTTGCCAAAATTAATCAATTAATCAAAATTAATCAAATAAATAAAATGTTAACCACTTAAGATCAAACTTACATCAAACTAAACTAAGGTAGATTATTAATATAACAATCAATTTAATATATATATATCTCAGAAAAATGACAGAAACTCTAAACCATCAGACAATGCAACCTTAAACGGACCAGGTATAGGCCGCTGAGACACGACTCATACTCCGACAAATGCTCTCCAAGCATACGTTTGCCGGTTTTCAGTTTATGCAACTACATATGTGGGGGGAGAGTGCTGACATTGGTTGCTTCTGTTATGTTGTATTTAGTCCAGCAGCACTGACACTTTTAGACAACCATATCTGCATATAGAGAAAGAAATGTTAGAAATTGCAATCTAAAATGATAAATATAAAGTTCAAATGTTTATTTATCATAACCAGCTACTTTTTGTGTGAATAATTGATTAAATAATGTAGATTAATATACTTTAAAAGTTGAATTGAGAGCTTTCTGTGGCTGCCATCTTGGTGGTTGCCATGGCTTCCGCTGTGTGTGGGGAAACCCTCTAGGTCATGTGATGAGGGAATCCCACCTATGATGTCATTCATACATCACAGACCTCAACTCTCCTCCCACATGTTCAGTCGCATGAACTGAACAAACTAAGCAAAGGTATGTTTGGAGAGCTTTTGATGCTGGATTCGTTTGTGTCTGGGTGAGGTATACCGGGTGACTTTAATAAGTGTACCAATATCTAAATTACTTAGAATCAGATCTAGATAATTGGTTTCGATTTGAAATGTTTATGCTTTTAGCGAACCTTACCATTACCATCGATGTACGGGATTTTGATTGGCACGTATGGCTGCTCTGCGTGATGTCCATTTTGCCATCCATTGATGTTGCTAGCCTGATGCGCTCCAAACCTTGAATTAACCGGGTGGTAGCCATTGCCACCACCATTTGCAATGCCACCACCATTTGCATTGCCACCGCCATTTGCATTGCCACCGCCATTTGCATTGCCACCACTATTTGCATAGCCACCGCCATTTACATAGCCACCACTATTTGCATAGCCACCGCCATTTACATAGCCACCACTATTTGCATAGCCACCACTATTTGCATAGCCATTCCTGTTTCCATAGCCATTCCTGTTTCCATAGCCTCCAATACTCTTTGCTCCAACCACCCTGTAGGGACCAGTTGATAGCTCTTTGACCTTGACCTGAGCATCATTTTCCTCAGCAGTGTTGAATACTTCTTCCGCATTCACCCAGGTGAGCGCTGAAAGAAAAGAGAACGAGGAAATACAGTGTCGCCAGCTCTCACAAATTTCCTGTGAGAGTCATGGAAATTGAAGGTTCTGATCAGTCACCTCATGAGTCATGGATCGACCCCCCAAAACCCCACAAAAGCTTGTACTTTTGTACAAAGTCCTATGAATTCTCTGTACTTTTTGTACGAATTTCTGTACTTTTGAGTAAACACAAGTAAATATCATGTTATATGTATGATAAAATATCAGCCCATTTATATAGAACTATTTCATATGACATCAGCATAGGTATCTAGGTCAGTGTGCGTGGCTTTTGCCTGCAGGACGACACACTGTCACACTGCAAACTCAATGGCTATGAGCAATCTTCATAGAGAAAAGGTGAAATATCTCTAAAGCCACCTCACTTAGAAACAAACTGCTTGGAACACTTATCGAAAACATATTCAACAAATAGATTATATTAAATTTATAAGGTTAGGGTTCTGCATTTCTATGAATTTTTTAATAAAATAGACGTTTTGCACTGCGCGTACCGGCAAATTAAATGCATTGTCAATGGCCGTGAGCAATCTTCAAACAGAAAAAGTGAAATATCTCTAAAACCACACCACCTAGAAACAAACGAATTGGAACACATTAGAAAACCTATTCAACGAACAGATTAGATTAAATTTATAAGGTTTGGGTTCTGTATTTCTATTAATTTTGAATAAAATATATGTTTTGCACTGCGCGTACCGGCAAACTCAATGGCAGTGTGCCATCGTTCCGAAGCAAAGCTGCGCGCGCATACACAATGTTTATAACCATTGAAAGGGGTCTATATCTATTATACATTATATGTTACATATATCACAGTTGCAACAGATATAACAGTTGTACCAGATATGGTAGGTCTACCGTCTAGGCTGACAGTTTAAAACAATAAATGCCGATTGAAGCCTAATTTTGACCAGACCACATGGAATAAGTTTGCACTGTCAACTTCCTATTTGCAATGGTTGTTGTTCGTTTGTTGTTTGTTGTTGGAGTTTTACGCCCTAACAACATCTAAGGTAATGTCAGAACTTTAATTGTGACAGTGTGCACTCATGGCGACTTGATCGTGCTGCCTCACTGGGCAACCAGGCCACCAGCATCATGACCTGATTTCCCACTCAGTCACATTATTCTCATGTTGATAAAACCAGTCCTGTCCCTGCAAGGGCTCCGGGTCCAATCCTCAGTAGAGTAAAAGCCAAGATTGATAGAATTAGAATGCCTTGCTGTCACATCTCACATTAAAGCTGTGTAATCTGGTGAAAGTCTAACATTTTCCAAATCAAAAATACTTAGCTACTAGCAACATCTAAGGTCATATATCAGGATGGGTACTTACAGACTTGTGACAGTGTGCACTCATGGTGACTTTATAGTGCTGCCCCACTGGGAAATCAGGCTGCTGGCACCATGACCTGATATCTCACTTAGTCACATTATCCTGACACTGAGCCAACCAGTCCTTGCCCTGTCCTAGGAAGTGACAAGTATCAATTTTTAAGTCATTGGTTTGATTCGACCAGGATTCGAACCCACCAACTCATGGGTTCGGATCTCCCGATCTCCCAAAACAGGAGACGGATGCTCTGCTCATTTGGACACCCAGTCTGGTTGGGCGAGTCGGTAGAGCACAGGCCTCGCGTGCGGGAGATTGGGTGTTCCGTTCCCGGTCGAGTCAAATCAATGACTTACAAAATTGATACTTGTCGCTACCTAGCCTTGCGCTCAGCATTAATAGGATAGGGCAAGGACTGGTTAGCTTAGGATAAGGATAATGTGACTGAGTGGGATATCAGGTCATGGTGCCAGCGGCCTGATTTCCCAGTGGGGCAGCACTATAAAATCACCATGAGTGCGCACTGTCACAAGTCTGTAGGTACCCGTCCTGATATGACCTTAGATGTAGCCAGGATGCAAAACTCCAACAACCAACCAATCCTGCACTTATTAAACAATTATTGATGTATAGAAAGATTGAATACTAAGCCAAATTAAGCCAATTTACTAGAATTTAGTAGAAACTCTCACTATTGAACAAATTGCTTTTGCATGTTTTCACTTCAGATATCTTCAAAGGTGAGCCCTTTTTTTGTCGTTTTTTTGTGTGGTAAATTATGTTTATTCTGCTGAATAAGTCTCTTGTCAGTGTCGAAGCACTAGTCGTCCAGCCATTTTTCAATTCAGGGTTATTTACACAAAAGGTATATAGAATAAGGTATACAAAAACTGTTGAAAAGACAATTTGCAGCATGTAACACAATGAAATTCTGTAGCTCAAATTCCATAGCAATATGGTAACAGTAGTGTCATATAACTAGATCAATATTAGTCAGATCAATGTTAGTATTTACATAGTATTTAGAATGTAAAAGCCCTTAAAATAAAAATTTACTTCAAATGAAAGCGACCTAATATTGTACTAATCACCCTAATATATAATCGAAAAGCATTTGGCAGAAACTATTACCTCTCTGTGAGGCAGTACTATAAAGCCACACCAATCAGTGTTGATCTTCAGAACTTGATGCCTTTCTGTGATAGCCACAACAGTTGCTAAGAAGTAACTAAAATCTTCAAGCACACCATAATAGTTTGGCTCCATGAACACAGCAGATGTGAAAAGGTATGGCAATCTCAGACTGTTAGATTTGGGGTGCCTATCTCCTCCACACTCACAGCACTCTCTGGATGTGATAATAATCTTGATAGTGACCTGATAGTGTCCATTTCTTAGGATGCAGCTCCAATGGAAGCGATCACTAAGGACTTGCTACTCTGGGCTGCATCTGATGAAATTAACTCCTAATCTGAAGGTCGGGGGTTCGATTGCCCATGCCATCACCTCTGCCAAATTGCATTTCCATTGCTGTGTATAACTTACAGCGTCATCAAAGGCCAGTTGCTCTCAAACCATGCCTATGTGGTGTGAGAGGTTAAAAGTCCCTTGGGTCGGTAAAAGTGTAGGCTCGGGCTTTCTATCGACAAACTGTCTAATGGTGAAAACAAGTCTATTCAGACTTATCCATGATAGGCAGTATAAATATTCAAGGAAAAACAAACATGGTCTTTTCGGTGGGCTATGCCTGGTGAAATGGACTTGGTTGTTTCTGTGGGCTGCACCTCATGAACTAGAGTAAACTTCACTTACCTAGCAACACGACAACAATTGAGAGCTTCATCTTGGCCTGAGCTGATTCAATTCCTACAAGACTTGGAGTGAACCATAGAGTGAGAGGAAGAACAATGTCAGTTGGCCAGAGTAGCGCTTTTATAGCCAGAGCTGAGATTATAAGTTTATGCAATGTATGATCTGCAAAGATGCACAGAATGTCAATGAGTCAGGCATAATGATGAGACATGCACCGCCTGCAAATCCTATCAGCTCTAATTACATGCAAACATTATTATGTGATGAACTGTCACCTAGGGATGAGGGAGTGGGACGTAGCTCAGGCGGTAGGTAGCGTGTCCACCTGTGACGGTGTCGGTGACCCTATCAATCCTGCTCAGTGGACACATTTGCCCAACTGGTTCATCAAAGGCTTTGGTATGTGCTGTCCTGTCTGTGGGAAAGTCCATATAAACGACCCCTTGCTACTTATCGGAAAGAGTAGCCTATGTGGTGGCAGAGGGTTTCCTCCAAAGAAATATGGCAGAATAACCATATTTTTTACATCCAATAGCCGATGATAAAAATCAATGTGCTCTAGAGGCGTCGTTAAATAAAACAAGCTTTCCTTTACTAGGAGATGGCTACATTGTAATTGACTTATTGTATTCATCTTCCCTCTCAAGTCATTTTGTTATATCATGAGATTCGAACCCATGCGTTCGAACCCTGGTCGAGGAAAACCAATGACTGATTAAATTGATACTTGTTGCTTCCTAGCCAGTCACTCAGCATTATTACGATAGAGCAATGACTGGTTAGCTCAGTGTCAGGATAATGTGACTGAGTGGGATATCAGGTCATGGTGCTGGCAACCTGGTCTCCAAGTGGGGCAGCACTATAAAGTCACCATGAGTGTGCACTGTCACAAGTCGGTACCCGTCCTGATATGACCTTAGATGTTGCCAGGACGTGAAACTCCAACAACCAAACAGAAATGATGGCTGAGTGAATTGAGTATCTGCTTCCCCTGTGGTAGGTAATGGGATTAAAAACCCACGGGGTTCAAATCCCAACCGAGTCAAACCAATGACTTAAAATTGTATCCATGTCGGTACCTAGCCTGGCATTCGACATTAGTAGGAAATAGAGAGGAGCAGTGGAATGAGGAAGACCAATTGTTATTCAAATTTATCCTGCTTAGTGTATAGTTAAATAAGTTATATTTCAATTCATACTTTCATTACAAATATATTTTTTAAATTGAGATTTTTTTGTTTTGTTTTGGTAAATGATCATTTTATTCAGCAAACAAAGGTATGTTTTCAGCGCCGAGGCACTGTCTTCCGGCCATGTTATGGTACATTCATTCACATATATAATAATCTAAAATCAACGAAAAGAGAAAGAATGCATGCAGTAGTTAGCTGCACAACAACTGAAAGTGATAAAAAAGAAGGGGAGTCACAAGACTATTACTGTCTAGCGGTGAAAACAAGTCATTAAACTTAACTGTTGTGGGCAGCATAAATACACCCATCACACAAAAGAACACAAAAAAACAAGAGTTTGATATAAATACAAAAAGAAGAAAACAGAAGAATAGTGCCGTTACCCAACAGCATTGACAGATAACGGGGTGTACATTTTATATTGTCAGTGTCATGGTTAGGGTAACTTTGCACTAATATACATGGTGAATATGAAGCTATTCTGTTAGTAGAATTGTATACAGTTAAATCCTTTACTTTGTTGCAGATTTGATAACAAATATAATATGATGTTAGGTGTGTTTTCCCCGTGTTATTGTTGAAACTAGTTCAGTGAACCCCTTTGGAAGAAATGGTACACATGTATGGTCAAATGTTAGTAGATGGTATGGTCGTGCTGCTACTCATTTAGCTTAGTAAGTGTATGGCAGATGTCAATAACTACACTATGCCATGTCACGCTTCACTATGGATATGTGGTTCATTAAGGATGTTGTAGAATGATTTTGCTGTTGTGGGGTATTAACCATTTCTTTGTACTTGTTAGTGTGTAGTAGAACTAATGCAGTCATGTTGGGCGTTTGAATGAGTTGGGTTATTGTGTGTTGTGGGAAGATGGGACGGGGGAAAGTATGAGTGGTATGTTGTTGGTAACTGAGTTTGGTCACTGTGACAGCGTTTCCATTGTCAGTATTTAATAGAATAAATGTTTATTTGGTTAAACAGGCCTCCTGTTGTTGGTTGGAAGCATACTTTAGGTACGGGGGGGGGGGCGGGAACAGAAGTTGTTGACATATAGGGGATGTGGGCACTATCCAGATGTTGGCAGGATAATCCGAGGGCTGGGAAGAGAGAGCATAAGCATATTCAGCGCTCTACGGAGCGACCCAACCAGCCATGGCTGCTACCCAACCAACCATGGCTGCGACCCAACCAGCCACGGTTGAACTCATTTGAACTTGTTTCCGCTACAAAGGTATTAGGGGTCAGCGATTGGTTAATAATATATCAAAACAAATGCTTGCTGCCATAGAATTTTTACTCAAAATTAAAAGAAATAAAGAACAATTTGGCATAAACATGGTGCACAAATGCAATATTATTACTTTATTATTACTTTATTCCACCGAAACGATGGTCGTATAACATATTGAAAATGGCGGCCCCCATAAGGGGCGGCCATTTGCAATCGAAAAGAACAGCTCTGATTGGCTAAAATTATGGAAAGATCACATTGTTATTTTAGTAGTTTCTTGTTCAGACATATTTACACATATAAATGTATCTTTTGCACAGATTAAAGTGCTTGAAGTATATTTTTAATTTATCAACATCGACTTTTGTTTAAATCACACAATATCAGGACTTAGAGAATGGGAAACTCATCCTGCAAGGGTATGCTCAATATGACCCAGTGGTCAGCCGTTTTTGCTCCTTTCGTCGCTGTGGACCCGTCTCAGAGAGAGAGAGCACATGGGCTTTTGAGTATGGTCCATTCAGTTTTTCTGAAGCAGACTAAGGATGGAACTGCAACAGATGCATCACAGGTCCTGGTTTGACATTTTAGTTTCTATAACAACAATATATTGCTTACTGGGTGGCAAGGGTTTGTTTGTTTGTTGTTTTACATCCTAGCAACATCTAAGGTCATATCAGGACGGGCACCGATTTGTGACAGTACACACTCATGGTGATTTCATAGCACTGCCCCAATGAGAAATCAGGCCATGGGCACCATGACCGGATATCCCACTCAGTCACATTGTCCTGACACCGAGCTAAATAGGTGGGCGGTGAAAGCTTTCCCTACGGAATGTCGCTTTTATAATGAACTCTCATCATCATCGTAATCATCGTAATCAGCATCTCAAGCCCAGTCACACTACGCCCATCGTTCGCTTGCTACCACCTTTCTTTTCTCTTTTTTTTTTTGGTAAAGTATTTATTCATCTGAATATGACATATGTCAGCGCCGGAGCACTGGTCTTCCGGCCATCTTACTATTGTAGTTGACAGTTTAAATAATCTAAGTTTGATCAGTGCTGTATTAGTTACAGCACCGATCCTGTAGAATTAAGGGAGTGGCTCCTGCTGTTTAATGTACAGCACCAGTCACTGTAGTTCATGCAGAAATGGAGAGCAGCACCGAGTAGAAAGTGTCTACTCGGGGCAACTCAAACAATCGTTGCGGGTTATATTTTTCCCTTATAAAACAAGGTAAGTTTATAGTTGACAATACATTTTGTCTGGCTTATATAGTATTCAATGTGTTTAAACAGGTTGATAGTTCTGTAGGATGTTCGGTGTGTTGATGGTTTGTTCTTGATGGTTAAGGGTGGTGGCAGGGGGGGGGCGGGCAATTGGGGTGGGTGGTGGGTGGTGGTGGTGGGGGGGGGTGGGGGGGGGGGGGGGGGGAAACCCATAGGAGAGCAACACTAGTCTGAGTGCCCAGACTTGTCTAAATCTAAATGCACATGGCATAAGATGTGCTGATTATATTGATGTAATAGTCAGGGGGCCAGGAGCTGAACCTGGAAAGTGGTTCTAAAGTTTTTTCTCTCAGTGTTTTCATGTTATATAGGTATTGTACTCTGTGAAACTGTGTGATGGCATTCTCCCATCATTGAGCATTTTCATATAACATGTTTTATACAATTGCGGCTATCAGGACGCAAAACACTAGTTTTAGGGGGTTGGGGAAAATAGAAATACCCTTATATCTTCACAAGCATTCAAGCTAGGGTCTTGAATTTTTGCATATGGGTGTATCTTGACCATACATATTGGGTGGTCAAAGGTCAAAGTCATAGGTCAAGGTCAAAGTTCAAATATCTGGGTCAAATGTGTACAATTCAGCATTGATATATTTCTCTTTATACTGAACCTGTATCCATTGTTATAATGTCTAATGGCTTGTTATAAGGTCTCATGAGCTCAATACTGACTAAGGAAATGCTAGAATACATAATATTTATTTAGTTCTTATGATTTCATGTTCAAAGATTACATCAAATCTGGCTACATAAATGATCTGCATATAGTGTACCTATTCATAGGTTACTAAACCACCAAAATTGTACATAATCTGTATTTGGTTTTTAAATCTTTCTTATATCATAAACATCATCAATCATCAGTGTTATTGTAATCATCACCATATTCCCCTTCATCGCTTGTTTCATCATCACTATCAGGTGATATAGTATTCATCCTGTGTTGACATACTGACGCTGCGTCCTGTTGCTGACAGGCACAGAAGACTTAGCAAGTCATTCCTGCTTTGTTGCATCCACATTGAATACTTTCACATGGTATGTCACTGGAGCAGCCACAACTGATGATCTTTTGGATGTACTCGGGGACCAGTTGACTTCCTGCAGGAACTGTAGTTGGGCAGAGCATATCCCCATCTTTGCTCCATCCATACTCTAATGGCTATAAATGCAATGCTGGATAAAAGATTAATATCTTAATTTATTATATATCTTTTTTTAGTTGGTATTCTATGTTTCAAACAAGAGCTGAGATGAGCTGAAACTAGCACATTTCATACCTGCACCCAGTGTATTACACTGTCACATGTTTGTAGCTACCCGTCCTGATATGACCGTAGATGTTGCTAGGACGTAAAACAGCAACAAACAAAGGTGGCGGCCTGGTCTCCCAGTGGGGCAGCACTATAAACTCGCCATAATTGCGCACTATCACAAGTCTGTAGGTACCCGCCCTGATATGACCTTAGATGTTCCTAGGCCGTTTGTTGTTTTACGTCCTAGCAACATCTAAGGTCTTATCAGGGCGGGTACTGACTTGTGACAGTGCGCACTCATGGTGACTTTATAGTGCTGCCCCACTGAGAAATCAGGCTCCCCAGTACCATGACCCGATATCCCACTCAGTCACATTATCCTGACACTGAGCTAACCAGTCCTTTCCCTATCCTATTAATGCCGAGCGCCAAGCTAGGAAGCGACAAGTATCAATTGTTAAGTCATTGGATGGACTCGACCAGGGCTCGAACCCACGATCCCACGGTCTACCAACATGGGAGACGGATACTCTAACTAATTTGGCCATCCTTCTGGTTTCCTAGGACGTAAAACAACAAGAAACAAACGGATATTGAGCTAGCCAGTCCTTGCACAATTTTATGCGACGCTTGCTTATTTATACATAAAAGTTATTATTTTGTTTCATTATTCATGACACTGAACACGTTTCATTATTCATGACACTTTCAGCGCATATTCAGCGCTGAAAGGAGAGGGACAACCAGCCACATTTTAACTAGTCTGAGCCTGTTTGAACTTTCCGGGAAATGGACTTCCCAGCTAACAAAAAAACGTCACACTGACGTCAGTATATAGTTATTGTATGTTACAATAACATTATAAAAAAAGTCATATAAACATTATTTTGTATGGAGTAAATAACGTTATATAACAGTATTTCATGTCACTGCCCCGCGTTGGGCAACCACCCATGGCCCGATGTCGGGCACCGATGGTGTAAAATCTATTCTTTTTTTTAAAATTTCATTTAAAAAATTAAAATTTCCTTTTTTAATCTTAACTCGGTAATTTGGTTGCTTTCGAAGCAGGTCGGTGGAGAGTCAGAAGTTATAAATGCCCACCAGTGCTCATTAAACACCATTTTTATTGCAAATTCTTTTGGTTAAGATTAAATAAATAAATAAATTGTTAAAGAATAGATTTTACACCGCCAGTGGCCCAACGGTGGAAAATGTGTGGTGACCGTCCGACCAATATGTCAGTATAATGTTACTGTGACGTTCTAACATTACAATACATGGTATAACATCAGTTTAACGTTTCTGTGACGTTATAATGTACCATAACCAAATAATTTGCAACAGAAAAGAACAGCTCTGATTGGCTCAAATTATGGAAAGGTCCCAGTCGAATACGTCCATTTTATAAATTTTTTCTTGTTCAGACATAGTCACACATTTATGTATCTTTTGCACAGATTAAAGTGCTTGAAGTATATTTGAAATATATCTACATCAACTTCTGTTTAAATCACACAATATCAGTACTTATATAATGGGAAACTCATCCTGCAACGGTATGCTCAATATGGGACTGTGGGCACCCGTTTTTCCTCCTTTCCTCGCTGTGGATCCTTCGCCGCTGAACATCCATGTTGTATTTGCTCTGGTGTTGCAGTTTCTGTGGCACACCAGTTTCCGAGGGACACATCGCTTCTCCGCATGCGTCAAAATCGAACAGCATCGTCACTAACCTTATAAATTTAATATAATGTTTTTGGTAAAGATGTTTTCCCCCCGCCGCAGACCAAGCGATTTGTTTCTAGGTGGTGTGGTTTTAGAGATATTTCACTTTTTCTGTATTTTCTGTATGAAGATTGCTCACGACCATTGAAAATGCCCTGAGTTTGACGGTACGCGCAGTGCAAAACATTAGTTTTATTCAAAATTAATAGAAGTGCAGAAGCCTAACCTTATAAATTTAATATAATCTATTCATTGAATATGTTTTCTATATATGTTCCAAGTGGGTTGCTTCTAGGTGGTGTAATTTGAGAGATATTTGACTTTTTCTGTATGAAGATTTGCTCACGGCCATTGACAATGCATTTGAATGTATGTGTATAACTTACAGCGTCATCAAAGGCCAGTTGCTCTCATACCATGTCTATGTGGTATGGGAGGTTAAAAATCCCTTGGGTCAGTAAAAGTGTAGGCTCAGGCTTTCTATCGACAAACTGTCTAATGGTGAAAACAAGCCTATTCAGGCTTATCCATGATAGGCAGTATAAATCTTCAAGAAACTGCAACACCGGGCCAGCAATTTGCTTGTCATTAGTCATAACATAGCCCTAAGCATAAACAGCACAAACAGCATAAACAATGAGGAGCTCAACCAACGCATTAGAACTCACACGACCGCACATCCTGGTTCACTGGAAATAAACCTGACTCTACTCGTGTTTGCAAAAACTAATTTGCATAATTATTTCCTTTGATCTTAAGGGGCTGTCACACTACGGCGATGGCGTAAGCGTATCGGTTTTCGTCACATACGCCGCCATCTGCCATCATACGCTACGCATTCGCTACTTATACGCTACTTATACGCTGTGCATACGTCGTATATGCCCGGCGTATACCGTCATACGCGCATCCATCACAAAATGTTTGTGCTTGCTAAAAACATTCCAGCGTATGGCGACATAAGGATCATACGCTATGCATACGCTATGCATATGCCGGCATATGTTACGCATATGCAATACGTACGCCGGCATATGTTACGCATACACTAAAACTGCGCCTTCGGCATATCTATAGCGTATGTAGCGTACACCTAGCCTACGTGTAACGTATTTGAACGTACAGAAGAAGTCAAATATCTCTCAAATTACACCATCTAGAAATAAATCGCTTCGTACACATGTAGAAAACATCTTTACCATAAAGACTATTAAATTTATAAGGTTAGGGTTCTTGATTTCCATTAATTTTGAATAAAACTAACGCTTTGCACTGCGCGTACCGTCAAACTCAAGGCATTGTCAATGGTCGTGAGCAATGTTCATACAGAAAATACAGAAGAAGTAAAATATCTCTCAAATTACACCATCTAGAAACAAATCGTTTGGTACACATATAGAAAACATCTTTACCAAAAACATTATATTAAATTTATAAGGTTAGTGACGATGCTGTTCGATTTTGACGCATGTGCAGAAGCGATGTGTCCCTCGCAAACTGGTGTCCCTGGGAAACCGCAACACCGCCCGCCGCCGACTACAACCACGCACCACCGCCGACGATCGACAGACGTCCCCAGGTGAGCCCCATCCCTCCCCCTCACTACAGTGATTTTTTGGGGGGAGGATTTCCTGGTTGTTATCTCATTGTGCTGTTGTTGTTGTTGCTGCTGTTGTTGAACCCACACTCGTCTCTCCCCCCGCCGCAGACCACAACCACGCACCACCGCCGACGATCGGCAGACGTCCCCAGGTGAGCCCCATTCCCCCCCCTCACTACGGTGATCTCTTTTTTGGGGGATTTACTGGTTGTTACTTGTTGTGTTGTTGTTGTTGTTGTTGTTGTTGTTGCTGTACCCACACTCGTCTCTCCCCCCGCCGCCGACTACAACCACCCTCCGCTCCTCGTTTCTCCCCCTCACTACAGTGATTTTTTGAGGATTTTTTCCTGGTTGCCATATTTTGTATGCACACCTGTTTTCCCCACCACCGACTACAACCACGCACCACCACCGACGATCGGCAGACGTCTCCAGGTGATTCCCGTTTCTCCCCTTCACCACGGCGATTTTTGGAGGATTTTTTCCTGGTTGCCATATTTTGTATGCACACCTGTTTTCCCCACCACCGACTACAACCACGCACCACCACCGACGATCGGTAGACGTCTCCAGGTGATTGCCATTTCTCCCCTTCACCACGGCGATTTTTGGAGGATTTTTTCCTGGTTGCCATATTTTGTATGCACACCTGTTTTCCCCACCACCGACTACAACCACGCACCACCACCGACGATCGGCAGACGTCTCCAGGTGATTCCCGTTTCTCCCCTTCACCACGGCGATTTTTGGAGGATTTTTTCCTGGTTGCCATATTTTGTATGCACACCTGTTTTCCCCACCACCGACTACAACCACGCACCACCACCGACGATCGGCAGACGTCTCCAGGTGATTCCCGTTTCTCCCCTTCACCACGGCGATTTTTGGAGGATTTTTTCCTGGTTGCCATATTTTGTATGCACACCTGTTTTCCCCACCACCGACTACAACCACGCACCACCACCGACGATCGGCAGACATCTCCAGGTGATTCCCGTTTCTCCCCTTCACCACGGCGATTTTTGGAGGATTTTTTCCTGGTTGCCATATTTTGTATGCACACCTGTTTTCCCCACCACCGACTACAACCACGCACCACCGCCGACGATCGGCAGAAGTCCCCAGGGAGAGTCCCGCTTCTCCCCCTCACTACGATGATTTTTTTTGGGGTGGATTTCTCTGTTGCTATTGTTGTTGTTGGTTTTGTGCTTGTTCTTGCACGCATACTTGCTTTCCCCCCACCGCCGACTACAACCACCCACCACCGACGATCGACCGACGCCAAGTGAGACCCATCTCTCCCCCTCACCTCGGTGATTATTGCTGTTGATTTTCCCTCTCCTTTTTCTATTTTTCCGCCTCTTCCTGTTTGATATCCCCTGTACCCATACTTGATTTCCCCCCGCCGCAGACCACAACCACAACCACAACCACCGACCACCGCCGACGATCAGCAGACGTCCCCAGGTCAGCTTTTTCCCTGTCTGCTTGTTGTTGTACCTGATTGATTTGTTCATCTCGTACGACTGTGCTTTCCCTCTCCCTTTGTCCCTGCTGACTTCCTGCTTATCACTTCTGTAAACTGCATTTCCCTCCTCGTCATTGATTAGCACTGATTATTTAGCTGCATTGAATTGATAGTTCGTTCCTGTCCCTGTTTGGGCAATACTCCACTTGACCGGGTTGGTTCATACAATTACTAATTGATTCGGGCGGGGTATTGATCATCTTACCTGGGCACGGGTTGGCGGGCTCCTTGTTGATGGGCTCCTGATTGATCTTTCATCACCACCTCCCTACACTGTCACAACCCCCCCACTGTCACTGACCATCTCTGTCACTGTCACTGTCAATACCTGTTGTTGATTAGTGTCGTTACTGACTGTTACCTCACCACCACCTCCCTACACTGTCACAACCCCCCACTGTCACTGACCATCTCTGTCACTGTCACTGTCAATACCTGTTGGTGATTAGTGTCGTTACTGACTGTTACCTCGCCACCACCTCCCCACACTGTCACAACCCCCCCCACTGTCACTGACCATCTCTGTCACTGTCAATACCTGTTGTTGATTAGTGTCGTTACTGACTGTTACCTCATCACCACCTCCCTACACTGTCACAACCCCCCCACTGTCACTGACCATCTCTGTCACTGTCACTGTCAATACCTGTTGTTGATTAGTGTCGTTACTGACTGTTACCTCATCTCCACCCCCCTACACTATCACAACCCCCCCACTGTCACTGACCATCTCTGTCACTGTCACTGTCAATACCTGTCTCTGTCACTGTCACTGTCAATACCTGTTGTTGATTAGTGTCGTTACTGACTGTTACCTCATCACCACCTCCCTACACTGTCACAACCCCCCCATTGCCACTGACCCTCTGTCACTGTCACTGCCACTGTTACCCCCTGTCACTGACGCCACTAAAACAATAACACACACACTGTCCCTTCTTGGCTGTCTACATACCAATCACCTCGTCACTACCCACCCCTGCTGTTTACCTATCTGAGCCGGTCTAACACAATTGTCTATCTCTGTCACGGTCACTGTCAATACCTCCCCTCACTGACACCCTAGAAATAGCAATACACATACACTGCCCGGCTGTACCGTCACCGAGCACCGCTATGTGACACCCAGCAGCCAAGGCCGCACCGACTCCGGCCACCACGGTCCCCGGACTCCGGCCCGACGCTCCGTGGAAGCCAGAGTCGCTAAACACACAGCACCTACAACCCAAGCCCACCCACCACCGCCGACGATCGGCAGACGTCCCCAGGTTGGTACCTTCCTTTCCCCCACCACGGCACCTTGCTGCTGACTGTTGTTCCCTTGTTGCCTTCCCTTGTTGTTTTCTTCCAGGTTCCTGCCCCTTGTTGTTCCGTGCTGTGGTTGTTGTTGATAAGTGTCATTACTGACTGCTACCTCATCACCACCTCCCTACACTGTCACAACCCCCCCCACTGTCACTGACCCTCTCTGTCACTGTCACTGTCAATACCTGTTGTTGATTAGTGTCGTTACTAACCGTTACCTCATCACCACCTCCCTACACTGTCACAACCCCCCCACTGTCACTGACCACCTCTGTCACTGTCACTGTCAATACCTGCTGTTGATTAGTGTCGTTACTGACTTACCTCACCACCACCTCCCCACACTGTCACAACCCCCCCACTGTCACTGACCCTCTCTGTCACTGTCACTGTCAATACCTGTTGTTGATTAGTGTCGTTACTGACCGTTACCTCATCACCACCTCCCTACACTGTCACAACCCCCCCACTCTCACTGACCCTCCCTGTCACTGTCACTGTCAATACCTGTTGTTGATTAGTGTCGCTACTGACCGCTACCTCACCACCACCTCCCTACACTGTCACAACCCCCCCACTGTCACTGACCATCTCTGTCACTGTCACTGCCAATACCTCCTCTCACTGACACCCTAGAATAGCAATACACATACACTGCCCGGCTGTACCGTCACCAAGCACCGCTACGTGACACCCAGCAGCTAAGGCCGCACCGACTCCGGCCACCACGGTCCTCGGACTCCCGGCCCGACGCTCCGTGAAAGCCAGAGTCACTAAACACACAGCACCTACAACCCAAGCCCACCCACCACCGCCGACGATCGGCAGACGTCCCCAGGTTGGTACCTTCCTTTCCCCCACCACGGCACCTTGCTGCTGACTGTTGCTCCCTTGTTGCCTACCCCTGTTGTTTCCTTTCAGGTTCCTGCCCCTTGTTGTACTGTGTCTGTGGTTGTTGTTGATAAGTGTCCAATCGTTCTGCCTGGGCTGCCTGTGGTCGGCCCGAGAATCATCCTGAATTCGGGAGCCTGCTTCGATTGGGGGGGGGGGTGGTGGGGGCGGAATGGAATTCATGTAAACGGGATACGTTAGAGCTGATGAGAAGGTTTTAACGGTATCCTGTGGCAGGTCGCACGTATTCTGACGCTGCGTCCTAAGCCATTCACGGGTATTAAGCAGGAGTGGAATATCTGGTGGCGGGACTTATACGTTGGATATGCGGTCAAACCTGGTGGGATGAGAGGTAGCTCCTCATTCAGCTGTTGCCTCTGTTGAGGGTGGCCAGCGCAGACCTGCGTGGACGCGTGGAGGCGTCATTGTTAACGACGATGAGGGAGTTGCATCCTATCATCTCGTATAAGTTCCGACCATGGACCCCCATGGCACGACTCCGATCCCGCCCCCGACACCGCCTGGGGGGGGGGGTATCAGGGAAGAAGCGCGTCCCACTGTCCCTTGATGGATCGACCGTGCGTACGTCCTGCCAACTGCAGGTTGATGGGCGGGAGGCTGCAGTGATACTGGGATGGTGAGCGTGTCGAACGAGACAAAGATAGTCAGCGTTTCGTGTGCTCACGTCCATAGATCCGGGGTAGCAGCGGGCCGCCTATGACGCGGTGGCGGCCGGGCAAGTCAACCTCTGGAAAAGTTTTTGAGGTGGTCCGACGATTACTGGCGCCAATGCACTGCGTGCCTGGGTGGTCGACTGCGGTGGAGCTATTCGACTATCAGATGATCGGATTAGTGGAGTTCCGCGGTTTGAGGTGGCCTGCGTATAACGCCCACGTGAATCCTCGGCATGGTGGCAGTGGTGGGTTCACTCGGGGAGTTCTGGGGGAGCTAACGCGGTGGTAATTCCTTCCGCGTTCGTACGGGTGGTGGCTATCGTGAGGTGGCAATTCCGTACGGGCGCGGGGGGGGGGGGGTTATCAGTCGCCGCCTATCAACGAAGATAGGAGCGGTGACCGGCCGCAACGCGCGTCCTCTAGGGTAGTGGCTGATCGGACTACGGTTAGTACTGACGAGCTGCACTATCGAGCGTGGCAGGCCGATCAGGTGATGACATGTACGGAGTCACAGTGTTTCATCCCGTACGATCCATTCTCCCTTAGCCCAGTTAAGGGGGGGTGCCCAGTCTCCGGCGTGGTTCGTCTGTTCATGCCAGGTGGCGCCCACAGCCGCGTTGCTGGCCGACCTCTTGCGGAACGCCCTAGCTCTGGGTAGTAAGGGACTACGCCTCTGGGCAGCTGGTTCTGGCTCCTCATGACAGCGGGCGATAGCAGGGGGAGGTTCAGGGGGTGCGATGGACGTAGACCAGTGTTATCTACCCCGGTTGTGGGCGGTGAGCCGCCAAGGCCTCCTATCCCCTTCCACAGGTACCGGAGCCCTATCGGAAGGCCGCATGTGAGGACTGCGGTGTGGAAGGCAAAGGCTTTCCGTACTGCGGGACACTGGATCTCGACCTGTGAGAAGAAGGTGGAAATATCGCATAAAGTGTCGTACGGGACGCAGGATTATCGCAATCGGGAATAGCGCGTGGATCGCTGTGAGACGTACCGATAGACCTGGACGTCGTTGTGACTCCAGCCTCGGGTGGGTCGGGTCGCGACTGCTCGTCGGAGTCGGTCCGCCTCTGCTGCCGGGTTGTTCTATGGGACAACCCTGTGCAATCGGTGAGTGACTGGGTACTGTGACTGGGCGAGTAGCGTCCAAGATCGCCTGTTGGCGGAGCATCAGGTGGTTTGGGTCGAACTCGGTATGAGATCGCCGAGGACCCGCTTCCGTAGTCCCGAATGGATTGTCCGGTCGCGTAGGGGGGCCCGTTAAGCATGCGCGTTCTTTCTGGGAACGAGGCGGGCTTGACCGGAGTCCGTCCCTGTCGCGCTATGGCACGACCCCGTTCGACGAGCCACAAGCTGCGGGACTATACGACGTGGCAAGGGGGTTTTAGGCAAATCGTCCGGCCCTTATGAGTCCGACAGGGGAGTATGAGGTCTCCGACCCTGACGGCTGGGCGGAGCCCGAGATGAGCATGTCACTCCGCTGAGGTGGTAAGCCAGTGGTTGAACTTATTGATCGCTCGCTATCTTTTCCAGCGGGAGCGGGAAGGCTACACGAAACATGAACAGGCGTGTCTCGCTATGTTCGAAGGGTTTTCCCGTCCGGGAACAGGCTTGCCCCGTTCTGTGAGGTGCAACCGAGCGGAAATAGGCGATTCCCTAAGCTGTTTTCCTGCGGTGGGCGCATTTGGCTCGTCACATTTGGTGAGGAGCATCTGCACCCGCGCCCTCTATGGAGATGTGTGCGTCCATTCAACGTGCTGACCGAGGGTTGTGAGGGGTGTCCTTCGTTTAAAACGACTGGACAATATTCGCAACGAGGCACGCGTGTGATGATCGCGCACCTCATGGAGGGCCACGGTCGGGTGATGGACGACATTAGTGGCGGGGCTCAGTGAGATTCAGTGGAATCCAGACTCCAATTCACGGCAACGCCAGTGACCTTCACGAATACGCAGGCGCCTGGACTTCCTACCTGGGTAAGAACGCTTGCGTTGCCACGGCAGCACAGGTTGAACGCCATGCACCTCTAGACAGAGGGTCGCCGGAGCTGCCGTGCGAACGTTTATAACCGGACACGGTGCCATCTATCGCGAGGCGGGGAGGAGGTCCGTGGGCGGTGCCTCGGCAGAGGGAGGTACTGCGGGACCGGGCGCGGCAGGTGGCCAGCGAACTCTGGGCGGCAACAAAAGTCGGCCGGGGTAAGGGAGAGGAATCGCACCTCGTCTCTGGTATTGCTCCAGGTAGGTCTGCTATCGCGTTGGAGCAGAATCAGGGGTCAGACAGGGTCGCCCTCTCCACCTCCACCTCCACCGCCGCCTACCTCCATCGTCAGCTCAGGGCGGAAGGAATGGCCTGAGTTGCCAGTCACAGCCGTGGCTGGAGTGAGAGGAGAGTGGACAGGCGGCGGTCACAAGCGCCGGAAGTTGGCACGGTGCAGCCACCCGACACGCTGAGTGGCGGTGGTGGCAGCGGTTCCGGCTCGGCGGCGACAATCCAGGTGGCATCGTTTCACAGCCGGTTCAATGGGTCAGTATCCGCGGCGTCGGGTGACGGCCCGCTGCGGGAACCGCCTCTCAGCTGACGGCGTCAAGGGGAGCCAGGAGATAGTGCCCGGTAGGGACTGCTGCGGTGGTTTGCCTGTCCTGCTGCAGTCCAGTGGTCATGCGGCCAGTGGGAAGCGATGCCCCCGGTGCGGACCACAGTATTGTACTCGCGCTGGAACTGCATAACGCAGCGTCTCTGCGAGCGAATCGTGGACGTTACCGTCGAAGATCACTGAGTCGGTCACGGCCTGGTCAAAGCCTTTATTGAGGGCTTTGACGCGGTTGTGGGCACAGACCTCAGGATACTCTGTCATGCAGGCTGAGGGTAGGCGCGGTGCGGACTTTGACTGTGTGGTCAGTGACAAGGAAATTGTCGCACGCAAGTTGAGGCATCGCGCGAGCAGAGGCTCGGCAGCTGATCATAAACGATATAGATATACCTTTCATGCCGTTTCCGGCCGACTTCAGAAGCTGGGATGGATCACTGAATCCCTTAGAACTAACTAGCTTCAGCATTGAGGATCGTCGGCACGGACTGCCGGCTAGTTTGGTGTCTGCTGCTGCTACGGCGCATCGGACCCTGCTCAGCCACGCAGCGAGTGCCCCCCCCTTAATGTAGACGGGGATGTCCAGATGACAAGTGGCGGGAAGGTGAGCGATGACTAGCTGCTCGCGCAGTTAGGCGTTCTCCCTCCTGTGAGAGGGATTTTACGTCTCGTCAAAAATTCAGATGACAGGTGACGGGGTGAAGAGCAATCGTGGACAGGTAAAGCGGTTAGCTGTTGCTCTCTCTCGTCCGAGGGATTTCTGGATTGAACGTGACAAACAGATGAACAGGTGGCCATTAAGCCTAGCAGTCACTGACGCATCTGCCGGTAGTCGTGCATGCCCTGTCCGAGGGATTTTGGGTGTCATGCGGGGGTAATGAAAGACCAGCACCCCTGTGGCGGTGATATAATTATTTAGTTTTTTTGTTAATCAAATATATATATACTTTGATAATAAATAAAAATTTCTGATAGTTCATACTCCCTGATGGGGTGATACCGCCTTGTATATAGCATGTTGGTGATATGATATATATTTAATATGGATTTTTATTTACATTGATAGCCACGATGTAAATTAGCATATCGTACTGCTTTAAATCTAATATGATCCGTTTTTTTTGCATGCGATTGTTTGATATGATATGTGTGGTGAAGAGCTCATTTCTCCCAGATTGGAGGACCTAGCTTCTAGTGTTCTGCGTAATTTTCTGCAGGTAGGATCGGAAATAAAAAATTTTTATTATATACATATTAATTAATTTATTTTCTTATATTCCTCACTTTCACGGCCCATTTTTGCCTTCCTTTTTCCACACTATAGGAAACATTTATAGTCTAAAAAATGTATCTCGTGGAACGAGTGGTCGATGGTGGGTGGGAGTTTGGTGGGTTGACACTGTACATTTCACACTAAAAGATTTTCCTATGCCAGTGTCGCCCTGGCACTTGTTTTAAAACTGCATTCTTTACTTTAAAAATTACTGCTATAGTAAGCGCTAACTGGCAGAACATGAAAGACGGCGAGTGTGGCAACGGCTCCTGTTTGATCAGTTGAGGATGCACATGGGTAATTTACTTTGTAGGAGGCCCAGGTTTTTTGCTGGCACCCAGTGCTTCCTTATGAAATGATATTGCATACCGAACGTTGTATCTGGGAGACTTTCTCAATTGTTATAAGTAACACCGCCCTTCTACTTCAGCACTCTGACCGAGCGGGTCACCGGGCGTGTGGGTCCTGATGCGACTGCTTGACGTGTCCGCGTTTGTAATACCGTCTTGATCTAAGGCCCGGCGACGCGGGCACAGGAAGGACGGACCTGAGGAAGCTCGAAGAGGAGCCGCTCACGCGCAGAAGAAGACGCCCGCTAATGGTTTCTCCTGAGATTGGGGGGGCGGTGGGGGGCAGACTGAGCAAGTTCCCTGCTTTCCTTCTGTTGAGGGGGTTCCACTTGTGGGGTATGAACTCTCTCCAAGCAAAAGGACATTCTATACACTAACTACATAGAGGCTGGGAGAGGTCGTTTTTGTGCGACTCATTTAAAGACTCTTTCTTCACCTAGATTAATGACATGTTTGCCTTGCAGCTAGCTAGATACATTTCGCTATTCGCTGCAGGCAGGTCTAGGAATTGTGCATAAGGATACATAGCTTTGTAAGACTTCTCTCCCTTTCAAGTTAGTTCTCATGTTGACTTCTATCATTTCTCGATTCTCATCGGTTTGCAGTTTGCAACCGGTGAGACTCTAGGGGGGGCAGTGTAGTAGTCTGGACATGAGCTCTACTACCACGCGGTAGCAGCGGAGACTACGCCGTACACCAGCACAGTACCTACGCACTGCGCCAGGTGGCGGCACGGGTAGCCACCGGTCAGACCCCAACTGGGCTGACCTCTACTGCGTGTGGCTGACCCACCTCCCCCACACACACCTATAGAGTCGATGTGGGATCTGGCGAGTCAGACAACTACTGACGCCGTGAAGAGCAGAGGGTTCAATAAACCAAGGGTGAAGCGTACACTGAATTGAATCTTGGTGTTCTTCCGTGTGTGACTGTGAGTCGGAGGGCCGTGGGCCATTACAATCTGATACCTTCACTGATGAGGAGCACACCCCTACATACATATCAACCACCACCCACGCCACATGCACGCCTACCACCAATATCCGTGGACAGCCAGTTGATTGACCTACCCCTACTCCATTATCCACCAGTGATATTTCTCTTCTTCCTTATACCATTCTTTATCATCCTATTACTGATGCTTTTTGGGGGGTTTTTCCTTTTTTTCTGCTGTTTGTGACTTATTGCGTATTGACCCAACCGCTCCCATGCACTACGATATTATTCGCCCATGGGACGGTTCCCCCACACCCCGTCCATAAAAGCTTTCCATCGCCTCGCCCCCCACCCTGACTCCCTTGGGTCGGGAATCTTACTGGCGGCCCAGTCGCCCCAAACCCCTCGCCACTACCGATACGCCCCCCATGCCAGCCCCGGGAAGCCACCCCTTAGAGGATGGGCGTAGCATGCCACGGCTGGACGCCCCCTGCGACCCCACTGGGGTTCGCACCCGAGCCGCCACCAGGGCCACCCACCCCCACACGACCTCCTGAGAAGAGACCCACCCTAAGGGAAACCAAAGCAACCCTCCACAGGGCCCCCATCCAGGTGCTGACCACACCTACACCAACAGCCCTCCCCCTAACCAAACCCCAGAGGAGAGCGACTCATCGTCCAGCTCGGATGATGAGTCGGACATTGACGTAGGATCCCCTCCATCACCCCCCCCACCCTCCCCAACACACACCACACTCATCAACACCAGTCCCACCCCCCTCCCCCGTCCACGAACAAAACCCAGGATCCCCCTCCCACACGGCACTCGCCCCCAGCCCTGCCAAACCCAATGCCCAACAACCCACAGGGAAGGGCAAGGGGAAGGGGAAATCCTCTAAGGCAACCAGCGGGACCCCCACAGCACCTACCGCCACCACCCCCAACTCCCTCACACCGGGCACCAGCGCCCCCACCTCTACCTCTTCCAATGAACCACTCCCAGTAGATCTGGGATGGTCCACTGTGGTCCGTAGGACCAAAAGAACTGCCAAGCCCCAAAAAAAAGAACTCCCCCACAGAGTTCCACCCTGACTCACGCCGCCCCAAACGTTTCCTTGCCCTGTTTTTGTACAGTGGCGATGCCAAGGAAACGCTGAGGGCCCTCTTTCAGGTAGACAGGACTGCTGACACCGACACCCTGTCCCTGGACAAGTACCCCAACCACATGGTAATTGGAGCCCGGACGCCGGAGTCTCTCTCTCGAGACTCCGCACAGCCCCCAAATTTGCTGAGATCAGGGGCTCGGCGAAGTGCCACCACTACGTGGTGACCGGGCTCCACCCCCTAGCAGACCCGTCTGACCTAGTCGGACAACACGGGATTATCCGTGCCTCCCGTATCACCCCCAAAAGTGGAAAACCCACCCACTGTGTCAACATCTATACCACCTCCCCCCTCAGCACTCCAGCCAAGCTTGGCTTCGGCCCCCCAAGGCCACCTTCGGGTGGCAACCGCCCACAAGCGCCCCACCTACTGCACCCAGTGCCAGAGGTATGAGCACTATAAGTGGGAATGTAGTGCCACAGATGTGATTTGTGGAAACTGTGCGCTACCGGACCACCTCACGGAGGGGTGCGCGCTGAACGCCAGATGCACAGCGTGCGGCGGCGACCACACCTCCCGAGAGAAGCGCAGGCTCTGGAGCAGGCTCAACCCCCCCAAAACCAACCCCCAAGCCGGCCAACCCAACCCCACCCCCTACCTCCCCCTACCACACACCAGACAACCCCCAACCCACATCTCCCCTCACCAACTTCCCCCCACTACTGCCAACCCGCGCCTTCCTCCCAACCCCACACCCACGCGTCCCACCCCTCCTCTCCCTCCACCCACACCCACCGCACCCCAGCAAAACCACCACCACACATCGCCCACACACACGATCCATCGCCACACAAACCCCCAGGCAGGCCAGCACCACCACACCCAAGTGCGACGCCTGCACCCAAACCCCACGCACACCCACACCTAACACCGTACCCACACCCATGCCCAAAACCACACCCCAAACCACACCCACCCCCGCACCCACACGTCCACCCACACCAACTCCTGCACCCACACCCACACCCACACCCACACCAGCTCCCACACCCACACCCGCTCCCACACCCACACCCACAACCACACCCACGCCCACCCCAACACCCGCACCCACACACACCCATGACATACTTCAAGCAATTGAAGACAGCCTCCCCCAAGGAACAGCCAGCGACCCTCTGGGTTCCATAATACAAATGTTTATCGGGTTCCTCCCCACCTCAGCCCACAACCTCCACACCACCAATCAACCGCAACACCCTGAGTCACCAACATGGATACTGAACGTAACAACCACAACACCGACTGCCACACACACCCCACCCCACCTCCGACCAACACCTCCAACCACACAGTCCTCTCCTGGAACTGTGCAGGCCTACGGACAAAACTCACAACCCTCATCAACAAGCTAAGAATCGACCGCATAGATGTGGCTATGCTCCAGGAAACATGGAAGATAGAGCCACCACGCATCAAAGGCTACACCACCTACCACATCCCCACAGTGGAATCACTGGTCGGAGACAGACTAAAGGGAGGCACCACCACCTTAGTCAACAACCACATCCATGCCACCAAAATAGCAACATCCAGAGAGAACCCCATGGCTGACACGTTGCGTGTACGCCTTAAACTGGCCACAACCACAATAGACACCTTCAACATATACAACCCCTGCAACACTCAATACACTCTGGATCGCATCCTCCAGGCACACGGCAACACAACAACACACCAAATAATCATGGGAAACTTTAATACCCACCACTCCATCTAGGGACGCAACAACACAGACACCGCCAGAGGATGAACACTACTCGCAGAGGTCCTTGACTCAGCGAGCCATACCCTAATGAATGATGGTTCGCCCACTCATCGCAGCGACTCGTCCATTGACCTCTGCATCCTAAACACACAACTCGCGGCCACAGCCTCGTGGGAGCTGACTGACCTGTTTTCAGACCACCACGCAGCGCTCCTATGCACAGAAGCTACCAAGGTCCCTCCCCCACAAAACCCAGGCAGATTTAACCTGGACAGAGCTGATTGGGAAGCCTTCAACCAACACTTACAACACCTCACACACACCAACCCTCCCAACACTTGCGACGAGTTCACCACACTTGTCCACCATGCCATGGAAGCCACCATCCAACAGACAACAAACCACCACCTCCCGGGCACCACAAACTCTCCCGCCATCAGGAGAGCCAAACACCACAAAAACAAACTCCTCCGCAAGCTCCGTTCCAACCCCAACCCAGGCACTGAAAAATTAGTCAACATTACCACCGAATGGTTGAACGAGCTCATCACAACTGAAAACGCCAGAAAGTGGAAACTCTGGTGCACCAAAATGTCATGGCACACCTCACTCACACGCCTTTGGCAGAAACCACCCCACAGGCACCCCTCGAGCCAAACCCGCTACAAGCAGCCACAAACCAACTCACCACCTTCATTAACAGGACAGACCCGCAACTCTGCTTACCAAACACACACCTACAAACCCTCGCCAGAGACGCCCCCCAGCGAGAGGAAGCTATCAACAACGCCATAGACCTCCCTTCCGCCCACGGCTTTGAGTGCCCCCTTACAAAGACCGAGCTTGGGAGGGCACTCCACCCCCCATGGAGGAAAACGAGCCCCGTAGCAGATGATGTACCTACCACGGTGTGGACCCACCTTTCCACACATAACAGGGAAACTCTGCTCCCCCTCCTAAACTCGGTCTACACACAAGCGATTATACCGCAATCGTGGAAGGACGCGGTCATCGTACCCATCCCCAAAAAAGACCCGGGCGAGTCCAGGCCGATCTTGCTGCTACAATCCCTCGGGAAAGTGGTAGAGAGAATTGTACTGGGCCGGCTCGAGACCTTCTCCAGCGACCCGGCCAATGGCTTCCCCGAAGAACTGGTCAGGTTCCGAGGTGGACGTGGCATGCAGCACGCCGTTCTCACCGTCATCGAGGAGATAGAACACACCAAAGGACGAGGCTCTGGCATTGCTGTTATCTTCCTCGACCTGGAGAAAGCCTTCAAGCTGGTCGACCACAACATGGTCCTTGCCTCCATGGTTGAGCTGGAGTCACCGTAAAGAACTACCTATGTGACAGGCGAGCCAGTGTCCGCTTCCAGGGCAGCACCTCTCCCCTCAACCACCTAAAAAACGGCGTCCCACAGGGAGCTGTCCTCAGCCCCTTCCTCTTTAATGCTGTAGTCACTGCCCTCGCTGTCGTCTGATCACGCACCAGGGATGTGCCCCTCCTCACGACGGATGTCCTGCTCCTACTTAGCAGTCACCGACTCACTCAACACAGTCCGCAAGATCAAGGACCACAGAGCTAACCACTCTCTGGCCACCTTGATCCATAGAGAGACAGCTACAACCAAGCATAAATGGGATCCATCGATGGTCAGTTCTGAACGGTTTCAAATTTTCCAAGACCAAAACAGTCTGCATGCACTTCTGCCTGCTGCGTAGAATACTTGCGGAACCGGAGCTGACCCTGGATGGGGATCCCATTAAAGTCGTTGAGAAAACCAAATTTCTGGGCCTCATTCTCGACGCAAAACTGTCTTTTGTGCCACATATAAAGTACCTGAAAACAAGATGCCTGAAAGCGCTGGATATTCTGAGGGTGCTGTCCAGCTCAGAGTGGGGAGCGGACAGAGATGTTCTGCTCTCCGTGTACAGAACCTTGGTTCGTTCACGAGTGGATTACGGCAGCATAGTATATGGTTCCGCAAGGAAATCATATATTGGGCTGCTAGACACGATCCACCACCAGGGACTGCGCTTGGCCCTTGGGGCCTTCCGCACCTCACCAGTTCAGAGCCTTTATGTCGAAGCCAATGAACCATCACTTAATAACAGGAGAATCAAACTGGCCATGCAATATGTAGTCAAGATAAAAACTAATGCATTGAATCCTGCACACAATTGTCTATTCGAGCAACATGACGAATCCAGGTATGAAGCCAGGCCAAATTACATCCGGCCACTGAGGCTCCGAATGAAACCTCATTTGGAGGCCTTAGGCGTGGATTTGGACGTGTTGGAGGATGCCAAAGTCCCAGAACATCCCCCGTGGTCGTTGAGAAAGCCATCGGTTATCCTCCGACTCACGGAACTGAGGAAATCTGGGACACATCCACTCGAGTACCAAGGACTGCATGCAGAGATTCAAGGCCAGTTTGCAGACCACCTCTCCATATACACTGATGGTTCGAAAGACCAAAGCCGGGTAGCTGCTGCGGCAGTCTGCCGACGGGAAAAATTTGGTGTACGTTTGCCCGATCAGAGCTCGATTTTCACTGCAGAGGCCCGAGCACTCCTTCTCGCTTTGGAGTGTATCGAGGTATCCAACCACACTAACTATGTTATATACAGTGATTCGTTCTCTTGCCTCCTGGCTGTTGCTGGACTGAAAACGAATCACCCTATTCTAGCAACGGTCATTTATAAAATGAACCAACTGACAACGGATGGGTATGATATCCACCTGTGCTGGGTGCCTGGCCATGCTGGCATACAAGGAAACGAACGAGCTGATCGGGCTGCGAAGAAGGCCCTGAACTGTGATCTTGAACCGTGTCTGATCCCTCACTCTGATCTGAAACCACTAATAGCCACCCACATAAAATCCAAATGGCAACATGAGTGGGATGAAAACATTAATAAACTTAAAGAAATTGAACCATCTGTGGGAAAGCCACCACAGACTCATGCGGGAGGTCGGCGGGACCAAGTGGTCTGCCGTATTGGCCACTCGTGGCTTACACATGCTTTTCTGCTCAAGGGGGAACCTCCCCCTGAATGTATTGGGTGTCAGTCCCCACTGACACTCAAACACATTTTACTAAGTTGCGTTGATTTTTTGGCCCTGCGCCAACGGTTCTACACTGCAGGCAGTATGCATGACCTTTTTACTAAGGTAAAACAGGAAAACATTTTAGCCTTTTTGAGGGCAGCTGGACTGTACCACCTTATATAGTTTACTAAATGGATTCTATTAATTATTAATGAAACTTTTCTTTTTCTATGGGAATTTGTTTCCCTTGACCACAGATATATGATTGTGAGCTTTCTAATTTAATTAGTGTCTATTGGCACATAATTGATTGTCTGCTTTTACATGTAAAAGCGATGGTTTGAACAAAAAACAAACATTTCTCGCCGTGAATATGGCCTATGCTGCCGACACGGCGTAAAGCAACCACCAATCAATCAATCAATGATCCAGAACACCATCGCCACCAGCTCTCCTCGACACAGTGCTGGCCTGGGTCCCCTCCCACATAGGACTTCCCAGTAATGACCAGGCTGACTCAGCTGCTCTGGACGGCTCTCGCCATCCTGAGATCGACCTCGTCATAGAGCACTCCTTGTCCAAGCTCAAAGCCACTCACACTAGAGCCACCAAAGCCCTGTGGGAGGCTTCCCTCCATGGCACCACCGTCAGGAACCCATACTCCATCAGCTGGGATGGCACAAAAATGTCAGGGCGTGCCTACCAGTCCCAAGAAACCTCTCTGCATCCGTGCAAGAGGCGGTCATGTGCTTCAGGACTGGATACAGGCGGTTCATCGATACCCCTGCATTGCAACGATGTCCATGCGGTGACAAAATCTTCAACTTCGCCCACGTCTTGGCGTCATGTGTGGCCTTTGACAGGACCGCCATCCGAGACTTCCTCGGCCCACCACACAACTTGTCTGACACCTGAGCTGGGCTCGCCATCCTCGCGAGGCTCTCCGAGCCCTCATGGGAGCCACTCGGTAGATTCTATAGACAAAACTACCACACCTTCGAGATCGTCGGCGGCCCTGAACCCAACAGCAGCGACAGTGACTAGCAACCACTGTCAGGGAGCCCCGTGAGGTCCCATCGGGGAGCCCCGTGAGGTCCTGAGCGGGGAGCCCTGTGAGGTCCCCCAGTCAGGGAGCCCCATGAGGTCCCCCAGTCAAGGAGACTGTGAGGTCCCGGGTGGGGAGCCCCGTGAGGTCCCCCAGTCAGGGAGCCCTGTGAGGTCCCAGTCGTGGAGCTCCATGAGGTCCGCAAGCAGGGAGCCCCGTGAGGTCCCCCATCAGGGAGCCCTGTGAGGTCCCAGTCAGGGAGCCCTGTGAGGTCCAACCGGGGAGCCCCGTGAAGTCCCACCGGACGCAGCACCTACACCAGGAGCCCTGTGCGGTCCCGGACACACCGGGTGTGACAGCCTCGACCCCCGCACCTACATCGTCGGTTCCCGCTTCGATCACCGACGGAGTGGGTGCTGGGACCACGGATACAGCCAGACCCACCCACCTCACCCCGGTCCAAGAGCCTGCTGGCACTGGACCACCCACCCTGCAACGGATTATTCTCTTTACCTACGTGACCATACGCACATATGGCAACATCTAAGGTCATATCAGGACATGTACCAACTTGTGGCAGTGTGCACTCATGGTGACATAGTGCTGCCCCATTGGGAGACCAGGCCAATGGCCTGATAATATCAGCTCAGTGTCAGAATAATGTGACCAAGTGGGATATCAGTGATATCCCACTTGGACACATTATCCTGACACTGAGCCAACCAGTCCTTGCTCTATCCTAATAATGCTGAGTGCCTGGCTAGGAAGCGATAAGTATCAATTTTGTACGTCATTGGTTTGACTCGACTCAGAATTGAACTCCCGACCTTTTACGTGGGAGGCCTGCACTCTGCCAATTCGGCCACCGCATCCAGTACGATAAATAATATTTTTTTAAACAAGTAGCTCAAATGCTTTTCAATAAAATAAATGACATGAAACCAAGTTTTTAATATATATATATTTATTTCCAATAACAATATTTTACATAATGACAATATTTGGCACTGAGCAGTAAACCAAATAATACTTAATGATGCTGGAATAAAAGTGATATCCAGCAAAAAACCGTGGGAATCAGGCCAATACCCTGCCGCCACCTAGTGGGTTCCGGCAGAACCAAGCCGGGGTTATTACACCAATGGCGAATTTCCGCGAAAACATGGATTTTCTCCCATAGGATTAGCACTGTCAGGGAAAATTGTACATATCAGGTTTCAACTGTTCTTATCGAGACTGTATTATCGCACATGCCTAATGCTTTCTTGTTTGGGTTTTATGTCTATGGTCATATAGTTTGTTGTTTTACGTCCTAGCAACATCTAAGGTCATATCAGGACGGGTACCGACATGTGACAGTGCGCACCCATGGCGACTTTATAGTGCTGCCCCACTGGGAGACCAGGCCACCAGCACTATGACCTGATATCCCACTCAGTCACATTATTCTGACACTGAGCCAACCAGTCCTTGCTCTATCCTAATAATGCCGAGCGCCTGGCTAGAAAGCGACAAGTATCAATTTTTAAGTCATTGGTTTGACTCGACCGGGTTCGAACCCAAGATCCCATGGTCTACCAACATGGGAGACGGATGCTCTAACTCATTCAGCCATCCCGCCTGGTCATGGTCATTTCAGAATGGGACCCAAACTAACTAAACAATTTCTCTTATATAATTGGCATTTTGTGAAGTTAATCGGTGAATATCAAAATCGTGAAAATGTGCGACGTCGCGGAGATCTTTCATCCCTTAGTTGTCCGCGCTTTCCCCTCCTAGCGTTCTGGTTGTTCATCGCCCGTCGAAATGAAAAGGTGTGCTTATCTATAGAGGGTATTCCTGTGATGTCATCAACCGGAAGCGTGGCCATTGTGGCGATATCAACCAGTAAACAACCTGCCGGTTGCAGTAACATAGATCATTCTTTCAATTTTATTTAAAAATTAATAGAAATGCAGAACTCTAACCGTATCAATTTAATATAATCTTTTCGTTGAATTTGTTGTCTATATGTGTGCCAAGCGGTTTGTTGCGAGGTGGTGTAGTTTTAGAGATATTTCACTTTTTCTGTTCGAAGATTGCTCACGGCAATTGACAATGCATGGAGTTTGCCGATACATGCAGTGCAACACATCAATTTTATTCAAAATTAATAGAACCGCTACTGTCCACACAGGCAAGATGGGCCGACTTAAGCTAGTTCGCTTCATCAATACTACCTCGCGACGCGGTTTACTTGAAGCAAACTAGATGAGGCGACTTAGTCTTAAGTCACCTCAGCGTAGTGTCCACACGACCAATTTGAGTCGAACTAAAGGAGGCGAATTAGTTAAGCCAACTTAACTCGCCCGTGTAAACAGGGCTTACAATGCATTATCCGAATTTTTACATGCATGCCCAAATTATTGTGTTCATGTTTTAACTTCAAATATCTCCAAATTAACCATTTATCAAAATAAATTACTGTATATGTCCCAATAGAACCACGCTACCCAATAGAAGCACACCCCCCATTTCAAGATTGAAAGCACGCACAAATTTGTGATCATATTCAGACTGAATGCACATAAAATGAGACAATCCCACTTTATTTCAGAGGCACGACAAAAACAAATAAAGATTTACGATCATATTCAGACTGAATGCACATAAAATAAGACACTCCCACATTATTTCAGAGGCACGACAAAAACAAATAAAAATGTACAATCATATTCAGACTGAATGCACATAAAATAAGACAATCCCACTTTATTTCAGAGGCACGACAAAAACAAATCCATGAAATTCTTTAACTTTGAATAGACGCGCATCCATGTGTAAAAATATACGGATTTTCGGTTAAGAATTATATATTGGCAGAGAGCATTATTATTCTTGGATGCTGGAGTGGGACTTAGATTATGTAAACTAAAGGTAACTAAAATCAACAGAAGTCCACTACCATTGGACATGATACTGAGTGAGGTAAGCTATATGTTATCTACTATGAGTGGAGTTGATGGAAATGTACATGATGCTGAATAGAGTAAACTATCTGTTATATATGATGTTTGGAGTTAATGAAAAGCTTTCCTTTGTAAGAAACAGTACATGATTCTTGGAATGTTCTCTATGTGTTCATAAAGAATACAATTGGAGGAAAAGAACAAGTTAGTGTATATATCTATATACATATCTGTAACTGTTTGCAACATCCTGTCCACCCAGGACCACCGACTGACCCACCTGCCTAATTTGCATATGTATAGAGTGCACCACCTGCAGCTGGTTTGAGTGACAGCCCCTAATGGGGTGGTCACCCACCCAGTCTGTGGGGAGTGTCTCATTGGCTGGCTGGGGAATGTCCGGTCACCTGACTCCCTTGGCCTATCCTGACCACACACTAGTCTCAGCTAATTAATTATTCATGAGTTTGCTTCAGACACACTGAAGGAAAATCACTCTCATCCTGGCTCTTGAGTGAGACAGACCTACTCTAGAGCAGGACCCCAGACACTCTGTCTGATGCTATCTAAATTCAGCTATTCAAATTGAGTGTATAAACAGCCATCGGACTCCTGTTCCATGGGCTGTAGGCACTGTTTCAGTATACCGGTTAAAGTGACAATGAGACATAGTGTGGGCAGTATATGAGGAGTACAGGTGCTAGGTCACATGTAAGGGGGATGACAGGAGTTGCTGCCAATAAAGCACAACTTATTCACTGTTCATCCTTGTGACTAGTTTTCCTTCCTCTTTCCAGACATGGTTAAATTGATTAGGCTGATTGCATCACAGGTGAAATGAAGGGGGAGAGTTTTGTAATCACATAGGGTGCTCACAGCGGCAGAGCATCCGTGTTTTTATACATGTGTCTGCACTCGCACAGTGCGCATCTATTGGGACATATACGGTACTTCAAACTAAAGCAAGGTAAATTATAACAATCAACCTAATTTATTCATCTAAAAAAATGGCAGAAACTCTAAACCATCGGACTGCGCAAGTTTAATATAAAACTGGATGCTTCAAAACACCAAAGTAAGTTATATCAAATTGAGGTCCAACATGATATAACTTTTATCAGCCTAGGCAGCTTTCCAGACATTGTAGTTGCAGGGTCTGTACACGTGTGAAGATATGGAATTCAAGGCTTTTCAAGGCTGTTTTGATAGGAATTCAAGACTATTTTCATTTGGATTTCAGAGAAAAAACAACAATGGCGAATGGGGATTTCAGACTAATTTAGATCAGTGAGGACAGTTTAACGGGATTCAAGGTTTTTCAAGAAAAATTCCCCAAAATAGGTTAAATTCAAGGTTTTTCAAGGCCTTGAAATGGGGCAAATGAAGTTCAAGACTTTTCAAGACCCGTATGGACCCTTTAATTGATATTGTCATGGGGGTGATGAAAATGGGAAATATTGCGTCTAGAGCGGGACTCAAAACCACATATCTTTGCATTCCGGGCCAGTGTGCTAAGCATTACACCACCTAGGCTCCCTGATATCAACACACTACTCACGCCTACCTGTCTATGCGGCTCCTTGCCTGAGAGGTCAGTGCAGACCACTACAATATCAACCAAGGATGTGTCATTAAGAGTATTAAGCAAAGTCATCAGTCACATTATTTTCCAGTTGAACTGAACTTAATTGAACAAAATTGAAGTTTTAAAAAAAAGAATTAAAAAAAAAAAACACCAAAATGTATAAATCTGCTGTTGGTAGCCTATATAAGATGAATATTTAAGCTTTGCAATTTCTACAGAATAATTTATTGTTCTCTTTTTCAGGTATATTACGCGATCACAGCGGTAGCTATACCATCAGTTATTTCATCTGCGCAGCATTCATGATCGTATCAGCCACCATCTTCAGTCTCGAAACGTGTGTCCGCACAAGGCGCTGCAAGAAATGACTGCTCCTCCTCAGAAACATTCATTCTCTTCGGAAAGCCACTAAGATTAGTCGCTAATATCTAATATGTCAAAACATGCCATTAAATTTTGGCAAGCTTGCCAAAACTCTGACACCATAGACTTCAGTAGTAACAGGTTCTAATAAATTGATTTATTACGATGTTCTATGCAGCAACAAATGCTTAATAAGTGCACCAATATCTAAGTTGAATATGTAGAATCAAATCTAGATAAGTGCCTTGATTTTGAAGATTTGATGTTGTCATCGGACTATGCAACTTTAACATTGTGTATATTTACTGATTTGTTGGTTTATTTGTCACTGTTTTGAGCAGTTTTGCTTCAGAAGTTCGGGGAAAAGGTTTTTTTAATGGAGGGGAAGTATTTTTTTAAATCATGTAGCCTCACATCGTTGCTAAAGTGCTGTATGTTGACACATTGGATGCTCTGTCAAAGAATTAGAAAGTTTCGGGCATTACCCGCTAGGTTGCACCACGTACTTCAGCAGCCGCCAACTAGGTAGGCCCAGTGGTGGCCATAGTGTTCTTGGTATACGATAGGGGGCGCCATAGGTGGTATTAAGTGTAATCCAAGATGGCTGACTGCTGACATCACGCGCACTCCCTCTATAATGTGGGATGATATTCCACCTTTCTAGATGTTGCCAGGACGTAAAACTCCAACAACCAACCAACTACTCCACCTTTCCTGTTTTGGGGACTACAATAACTGATTTTTGTTGGAGGATCCTTTGGAACTGGAGGATCTTTTGGTTCCAATTTGTATGACGAGGAGCCAAGTAATATGCACATTTGGTGGGTTTTACAATATAACACTTATGCGAATCTCTGCGACTGTCTGCTACAACAGAAACCGAAGACAAAATAACGGACAGTATACTAGACCATTGTCTTCCATCTCAGATTACTTTTGAGCCTAATATTTTCTGGTTATCCTCTGCTTGTAGTAAATATCATATTACTTAGACAAGTGAAATTATCCCAAATGTTGCTTTTCCCCCTTTATTTTCTTTTTTAAGATTGAATAATTCAATCTTTTAAGTTATGGTGCCGCCACCTAGTGTGAAAGATATGCCAACCTTGGTCGTAATGCATAGCATTGCGGTTGATGCGAGGAGAGGAAGAGACCCTCCCCCGCCCCGGGCTGTCGCGCAGCATTCTCGCCTCACCCGACGCCCGCTGCTCACCTCTCCCTCGCCCTCCCCCGGGCCGGATGCTTTCACACCTCACCTGCTGTCGCCCTCCAGCCCTCCTTTATAAGGCCGCCCGCTGGCCTCCCTCAGTCACTCGCCTGCCTGCCTCCTACCAGTTCAAGCATTTTCCTGACTTTGGCTCTCCACCACGCCGACTCCACCTCGGACCGCTGCAACTCCTCAGGCCGCAAGCATGCCAGGACAAGGAAAAGGCAAAGGCTGCAAGGGCTCCCGGGCGACCGCCCTGGCCACCCGGGGACCATCCTCAAGCTCACGGCGGGATGATTCACCCTCCTCGGCCCCGGCGTCCCCCTCGGCGCCCTCGGACCGCACCTCGGGCGCCGACACGACGGCGATCTTAGAGGCCCTCCAGCGCCTCCAGACCGAGCAGCGCCAGACTCCCTCTCGCATGGACGCCCGTATGGACGACCTGGAGCCCCGACCCCCGCCGGAGACGCCCTCACCTGCACCAAGACGCCAGGCCGCCTACACCACTGCGCCCGCCCCGGCATCTCGGGCGCGCGCCCCGGCCGGGGCCCGATCCCGCCGCCACCTCAGGCGACCTTGCCGGGGGCAGCACACCCCCAGTACGAGCGGCACCACCACTTTGCCAGCCAAGCCGCCCCTGCCCCGCCGCCTGCCTACTACGAAGAGCCGACCCAGCACACCCCAGCTTCCGCAGCCGACGCCGTGTGGGAAATACTGGCTTCCGCCGAGGCGCGGCACTCCGTGAGGTGCCAAGGTATACCGGCAGACTATATCTTCCCCTCAGACCTAGTGGAGAGGGGGCCCGAGAGGAAGCCGGTGAAGAGGGGCGAGGCGACGAAAGACGAGTACAGCCTCGCCCTTCTCACCCTTATCGACCACCCCAACTTCCCTGCCCACTCCGCCCAGGGCCTACACCACCACCACCTCACCGTACTGAGGGACAACCTCGTCTACCCGTGGCCGACCGTCCGCCGTTATTCCGAGACGGTGTTTACTTGGATAGCGGACGGGAGGCTCCCCCACGGGTGGCACGACCCGGTTGCCCTCAACCTCCTGAGGGTCGAATCCCTCACCATGCCGGCCCACCAAGCAGCCAACACACCAGCCCGCCCCGTAGACCCAGCAAGACCCCGGCCCCGGCCCCGGCCCCAGCCCCGTGCCCAGACCGACACCCGGGTACCCTACAGCAGGGACCTCCACGGGGCACCCTGCAACTCGTGGAATCGGGACCCCACCTCATGCACCCAAGCCACCCCGGGGGAGGTCCACGGCCAAGGGGCTACCAAGCAGCGCCACACGTGCGCGTACTGCGCCAATGTATGGAAAGTCCTCACCATGCACAGTGAGGATGTATGCATGGCGAAACGCGCACGTGAGCGCGCGGCACCCGCCACCTCGCCGGATTTTCAGTGAGCCGGCACCTCCCGACCGGCCCGGAGGCCCTTAACCGGCCCACTGATCATGAAAAGGCCGCCCTCTCCACCAGAACGCCATCCAGCCCCCCTGATACCGCCCCCGGCCCCCAGCCGGAGGCCCACCGGAGCACCATCAGCTTCCCCGAGGCGCGGCCTGACCACCGCCTCGGCGCCGACCTCGTCTGCACCATTCCCTCAGCCGGGGACCATCACCCCGCCCCTAAGGCTCTCAACGCCTCCCAGCACCCGCTGCTTACCAACACCCTCGACCCGGACGTCCACCTCAACCCCGGCGATACCGCCTTCCTCTGTCCCCCCGACGACCACCCTCCCGATCCCCCCGCTCCCCCGCCCGTCCCCCACCCCCCCGACAGCGCCCCCACCCCTCAGGACTTTGCTGCCCCCCTCTCCCGCCCTCGCCGCACCTCCGCATTACGCACAAGCCCGGGGCGGACCTCCTCCTCGCCGATGCCCTCAGCCGGGCCCACCTATCAGGGCCCTGGGCCGCGAGGGCCCGCGCCGAGGTGGCCCGCCTCAAGCTCCTCCCCGCCGATGCCATTCACGATGCCTTCCCCTTCTACCCCGGCCTCTAGGTTACCCCCCTGCGGAGGTCGCCGCCGTCGCCCGCCACCGCCTCGCAGCCCTCGAACCCGGCGACCTGGAAGAACCGCCGTCACCAGGCCGAGGAGTTTGTCACCTACGCGGTTTCCCGAGGCGTGGACCCCCTCGCGCCCTCGCCCTTCGATGTAGCCGCCTTCACCGCCGCCCTCTTCAGCCGCGGCATCGCCCCGGCCTCCGTGAGAAACACCGTCTCGGGGGCCCGGTCCTGGGTAGAGGGCGCCGGGGGCCTCACCTCGGGCTTCGATGCCCGCCTCCCCAAGGATGTCTGCCGGGGGGAACGCACCACCGCGCACGTCCCGCGCCAGGCTCCCCCCTCTCGCCACACCAGCTCGCTCTCGCCATCACGCACCTCACGCAAGCGGGCCCCGCCTCCCTCGTGCCGCGCTCCTCCTCGGGTATTTCGGGATGCTGCGGCAATCAAACCTCCTGGCCCCGAGTCCCGAGGGGTGGGGCGGCCCCCACACACTCACCCGCGACGACGTCCGCCCCGCGCCCAAAGGGCTCCGCCTCATCATCAGGAGCTCAAAGACTATCTCCGGCCCCTCGGGCACGGTCGCCCTCTTCGTCCCTGCCATCCCGGGGTCTGCCCGCTGCCCCGTCTCGGCCTGGCAAGGCGCCGTCGCCCTGTGCCCCGCTGCCCCGGACGCGCCGGCTTTCCTCATGCCCTCCGGCCACCCCCTCGACCCGCGCTCCCTCACTGCGCTCCTGCGAGGGGCCCTGCAGGCCCAAGGGGTGCCGGCGCCCGAGGCGTTCACCCTCCACAGCCTCCGCCGAGGCGCCACGCAAGCCTGCCAGCGCGCCGGGGTTCCCCTCGCGGAGATCATGGCGCAGGGCACCTGGACCTCCGGGGCGGTGCATTCCTATGTGCGCCGCCTCGCACCCTCGGGCGCGCCGCGAGCCCTCTCCTCCGCCTTGGTGGAGGGCTCCTCGGCACCCCCTCACTGACTCACTACAAAACTCTGACTCTGCCCCCTAAGGGCCCCGTGTACATTCACTTGTTGCTGCTCCTCATGAGCCCTTTGTCATTGTGCTTCTGCTCCTCATGAGCGCCTTCCTTTACTTGTTTGATCCTCTGTATACTCTCCCTGCTGAGGCATCCAATAAACGCCTTACTTCCACTCCCACCTTGCCTTCTTCCTTTTCGTGCATCGGTCATAATGCGTAGCATTGCGGTTGATGCGAGGAGAGGAAGAGACCCTCCACGCCCCGGGCTGTCGCGCAGCATTCTCGCCTCACCCGACGCCCGCTGCTCACCTCTCCCTCCCCCGGGCCGGCTGCTTTCACACCTCACCTGCTGTCGCCCTCCAGCCCTCCCTTATAAGGCCGCCCGCCGGCCTCCCTCAGTCACTCGCCTGCCTGCCTCCTACCAGTTCAAGCATTTTCCTCCACCCACCCACCCAACTCTCTTTTAACTCTATTTTCCAGCTGGTGGAGGGCTCCTCGGCACCCCCTCACTGACTCACTACAAAACTCTGACTCTGCCCCTTAAGGGCCCCGTGTACATTCACTTGTTGCTGCTCCTCATGAGCCCTTTGTCATTGTGCTTCTGCTCCTCATGAGCGCCTTCCTTTACTTGTTTGATCCTCTGTATACTCTCCCTGTTGAGGCGTCCAATAAACGCCTTACTTCCACTCCCGCCTTGCCTTCTTCCTTTTCGCGCATCATAGATTAGTGTCATATTATAACACCAGGGCCCGTATGCATGGAGCGGTGTTAGCGAGGCAAACCGCAGTTAGGGTGGGATTTCTGGTTTAGCACCGAAAAGTTGTTATGCATGGAGCAGTGTTAGGCCTAACACCGCACGTTTAAAGTCGAAGAATGTAAACCTACCCCCTAGCAGGTTTACAGCGGTGTTAGTGTTAGGTTAGTGTCAGGATGGAGACCAAACTATTCAATGCTATCATTTGACAGAATTAAATATGCAATAAGTGAAATTTAATCAAATTAACCCTAAAAACGAAGCGCTATTAACGCTTCCGCCGCATTGGCGGTGATATTAATATTGTCGAATCGACGAATGTAAAGTAAACAAATCGCCGGCTCTGCCGCATGGACGTCGATATCCATACTGTCCCCGCCGCCGCCGCCGCCGCCGCTGAATCGGCAGCTATATATTATGCCCAAATCTATTCAATGCTGTCATATTTAACATAATTACGTACGCCATAAGTGAAATTTTTATCAATTTAACCCTAAATTCGAACCGATATTAACACCGCCGCCCATTGGCGGCGTTATTCATATTGTCGAATCGAGGGATTTCCCAAATCTATAAATACATTCACGTTTAGCTAACACTCACCGTTTAGGCCCCTATGCATACGGCTTGACATAGTTCTTGACGCTGCCGATAACCGGTGATAGCTACCCGGTGTTAGAGGGATAACACCCCACGCTGCTAACACTGCTCCATGCATACGGGCCCAGGGCCTATATGCAGGAGTCGGTGGTAGCGGCTTTTGGTGTTACAGCCTATTACCGGTTAGCTATCGCCGACATCGGGAACTGTGTCAAGTGGTATGCAGGAGCGTGTAACACTTTCATTATAGCTAAACATGAATTTATTTATAGATTTGGGAAATCCCTCTGCGTCTGTAGCCATATATTAGGCTTAAATATATTAAATGCTATCATATTTAACAGAATTAGATACGCAATAAGTGAAATTTGATGAAATTAACCCTAAATTTGAAGCAATATTAATGCTGCCACCAATATTAATGCTGCCGCCGCCGCCAGTATGGAAAGCGACATCGATGCGGCGGAGGCGGCGATTTGTTTACTTTACGTTCGTCGATTCGAAAATATAAATATTAATATCCCCGCCGTTGCGGCGGCAGTGTTAATATTGCTTCGAATTTAGGGTTAATTTAATCAAATTTCACTTATTGCGTATGTAATTCTGTTAAATATGACAGCATTGAATAGATTTGGGCCTAATGAACTCGCTATACCTCCTATTTTTCAGGGGTAACGTAACACCGGTTAAGCTTTTGGTGTTAGGCCTATCACCGCCTCGTGCATACTATTTTTCGCCGCTACCCGGGAAATTCCCGCCAAACACCGTTTTGCCACGCTAACACTGACTCCTGCATACGGCCCCCAGGTGTTTAACACCGGGCCCATGTTCGATTAACACGACCCCGGTGACTCGGGTCACCCGAGTCGTCAGAATTTCAAATCGAACACCGCGAGTGGAGTTGACAAATACATATGCCATGTGCAAAACAACCCAACCCCAGTAACCCACCTCTTGGCTTGGGGTGGCTAGGAGCGATGATGTCACATTTGTGCTGGTACCGTCCTGCAGGATACCAGCTACCAGTACCAGTCATACATGTGTTTCTTTGGGGTAATAACCTAGATTAAATGGAAATATAACTAAACGATGCCATCACAAAATACTTTAAATCCTATTTTGCTGTAGTTATATCGGTTGTTAAACAAACAAAAAAAGGTTTTGGATTAAGCCACCATTTTTTCCAACCCGAGCGTGGAGAAGCATATTCGATTATTCGACCCGAGTCTGTAGGATGGGCGCATGCGCCAAAAAGTGACTCGGGTCACCCGACTTGGTTAATCGAATATGTCTAAGGTAAACCATTAATTATTTTTAATAAATTAGATTAATGAAATGGAAATATAACTAAACTATGTAACTAAAAAATACTTTAAATCCTATTTTGCTGTAGTTATATCGGTTATTTAAAAAAAAGAAAAAAGTTTTGGATTAAGCCACCATTTTTTCCACCCCGAGCGTGTAAAAGCGTATTCGATTATTCGACCCGAGTCTGTAGGATGTGCATGAAAAAAAGTGACTCGGGTCACCCGAGTTGGTTAATCGAATACGCCCAAGGTTAACCATCATTGTGCTCAACTTTAGTTCAGAGATTCTTTTTCGATTGTTGCAAGTGTCTCATTTTCAGTTACTTCATGTGAATTCTTCTTGAAGATTTTATACCGCCTATCATGGATAAGTCTGAATAGATTTGTTTTCACCATTAGACAGTTGTCGATAGAAAGCCCGAGCCTTCACTTTTACGATCCAATGATTTTTTAACCTCCCACACCACATAGACATGGTATGAGAGCAACTGGCCTTTGATGACGCTGTAAGTTATACACCTTTTCCTGCCACCCACATTACCATATATACCCGAATATAAGTTGATCAATTTACTTCCCCAAAAGACTCCTATTCTGAGGTTGTCTTATACTCGCGATACCCCGCCGAGGGAGCATGGATGGCACCCAGAACGACATCTTGTGGCAAGATGAGTCTGATTCAGTCAGTGATGATGATGACACTGAGGACATTGACATTGGTGATGAATATCACAGCGATGCTCTTAGTCATGAGCAGGTACTGCAGTTACTGGAGGAGCCTGATGACGAGTCTGACTTTGAAGGTTTTTGAGTGACCAGTGATGTTGTCATCTTGTTAAATATTTGCGCATGTGTATAAATGACGTTTAATTTGCCAGTAAATAAAATGAAGCTAGACCTATAGTCGGGTTAGGCCTAATTCCAGATATTTCCTTAAAAAATACCCCTCGACTTATACTCAAAGTAGACTTATATTTGTGTATATACGGTAGTTGTCATTGATATCAGAGGGCAGGTTGATGGAAATCTGTCATTTAACTAGACCTGTTATTGTTAACCACTAACACATAACTCAGGGGCTTTCTAAATTTGTTTATTCAAATAAATGTAGGTGTATGTACATGCATATATATTCAACATGAATATCAAATAATTGCTTATTCCCCTATGAATATGCACGTATTCACATGAAAATAAAATAATTGCTTATTCACATAAGAATATGCACATATTTAGCATGAATATCGAAGAATAGCACACTAACATATAAATATGCCAATATTCAACATGAATATCAGACATTTGTACTCACATTAATATGCATATTGAACATGAATAACATTGTGTACACATACATCAATATGTACATATTCAACATGAATATCAAACAATGTGTACTTATTCACATATTCAGCATGAATACAACACATCTTGAATTGTCCCACATGAATACATACATATTGATTATGACGATAAAATATTTGTGACTACATACATCAAACACCACTTTTGGTTAACACTGTAAAAAAATATCACTTCACATAACACCTGAACAAATCTGATATTATTGGTAGAGAAATATATTTGCTATCTATTAAAGGTGCATAATCCGATGGTTTTGAAATTCTCTATTTTTCTGAGATAAATATATTAGATCGATCACTAGTATCTACTTTACATTAGTTCAAAGTTACTTTTATTTTAAATGGTAAACTTTTGAGATATTTTGAGTGCAAACATGGAAAATTAGTTTTGGCAAGCTTGCCAAAACTCTGACACCATAGACTTCTGCAGTAACAGGTTCTGTTAAATTGACTGTGTTGCCTTCTACGCAGAAACAAATGCTTAATAAGTGCATCAGTATGTAAGTTAGATATGTCAAATCAAATCTAGATAATTGGTTTGGTTTTGAAAATTTGATATTTCATCAGACTATGCAGCTTTAAACTAATCGCAATTGAATACACAATAGCGAATAGCATTAGTGATATTCATACACAAATATGTCTAACTTCCACATAGGCTGTGCTGATATGACAATATGGTTGAAAGACGTGATTTTAAAATATGTCGCCATATGTAATAATAGTCCTCGCGGATGGGAGTGAATTCAAATGGGCCAAAACTCAACGCTGAAGCTCATGTGAAATTACTCCACAAGGACTATTATGTCGTCTACAAGTACGTAAAATAATATCTTAGATTTTTCATTGCACGTTAACCGCTATTTTGACATTCATTGCGGAACTATATTATTGTGACATTATACGGTGCTAGTGCCATTCGATCGAGCAAGAAGGCAATAACATGTGTGCAATAATAGGTTATCGATATTAGACACATGTGTGAATGAATAGTCCAGCCGCGTTATTACAAACCGCTTTGCACTGGTCATGAGGAACTGCTTTTGGACATAGTGCCTTTTTAATTAGCAAATATATTGTAAATTGTTAATGAATATAAAAGGCGTAAATATCTAAATACCGCTCTTCCTTCAGGTCTAGCGTCTACTTTTCAAGTCCTGATGAATATTACAGCTGGAGAATTTAGATCAACCATGTACACCAATAGCGCGTAATCTCATGCCTAATATTCACCGCCAATTTTTATAGGGTTAATACCCATTTTGACATATCAAATCCCAGGACCTTTCAGTGCAAAATTCTTTTAAGACGTTTATTAAAGTAAAGTACCCCAAAAACACAGCTGTATTCATAGTCGAGTCAATGTCCAAGATTCAATAAATAAGATTAGAAATAACAACAAACTTATGTATAGTTTTAATATAAAAATCAAGAGGCAGGATAACAAACCTACAAAAATCACTTTAAATACAAAACATCACTAGTTAAAGTTTGGGCACATCGGTAAATATACACTTGAACAAAACATAGTCATGATTTTTTTCATTTTCCACCATTTTCAAGGATCTTTAGACAAATCCCAGGCCTGGAATCCTGAATTATCAAATTCCATGACGTCGCATTTATTCAAGGACCCATACGAACCATGCTTTATTTCGTGTTCACTCAAATGTTCGCTGTCCTAAGAGAAGCAATGGTGGCCTTTTGGTGAAAAGCCTATCTAGCGTTACCGCCTCCATTCAATATGGTTCCCACGCTTTATACGATTGTCTATTCTTCATGACTTATCAATTTGAAAATGTGACGCATCATCACACTCTGCAGCTTCGCGGAAGGCAGCAACTTAGCCACAATTCAAATCAGCCTTTCATTTTAAGACATAACCACCTTTTTTAAAGCAATGGCCACTGACAGAGTACTGTGTCATTGATATTCTGTTTAGCTATCACCATAGAACTGTCACCAATTCTATTTAGACACACAATATCCAATCTGAAACTACCATACCAGTTATAGAAATAAGCAACATTGTTCACTTTTCCATATGACAATCGCTGGTGTGATTTTTACTTGTCCGCCTGAATTTTCACTTATCCCGCATTTCATACATCTAATTACCACGACTAATATTAGTCGCTAAACTCTTTAACGGCAAATTAATTCTAGCGTCTAAGTATTGTTATATAAACGTTCAGTGTTATATGTACCTGGTTAACCATAAATATGATTTTCAGCCCAAAATTTGTGCTTGTCCAACAGAAAAGCTCAAGCCATATTAAGCTTGTCCGTGCCTACTCTTCACTTGGCTCGAACAAACGGACATGCCTGATTTTGAACGCTGCATATAAGTGCACACCTTTGTCATTGCTGCAGTACTGTATCAAACAAGTGGACAATTTTTCATTAGGCCTGAACATATTTCTTACTAGACATTTGCTTGTTTTAAGTGCTGTAACTAAGCATCAAAGTGGACAATTTGATGCTGAGATGTTTTCCTCCTTTATATTTGTATAATAAAGAATACACAATGTTGTTTAAAAAATTGCCAGACCCAACTTGAACTGGGAATCTTTCAATCTTCAGTTGAACGCTTCCCCAACTGAGCTGGTGATGCATGTGCGTCAAAGTCGAATGCACATTGACAATACGATAACTGTAAAACTGCTGTCTGACACTCTTGTTCATTCTCCCTTTCTTCAATTTGAATCTATGACCTCTCATGTTGGTGTCATCCATTTTTAGGTAAGCGACCATAGAGTACTTGCCTGTCAGGTGCTTATATGTCTCAATCATGTCGCCCCAAGCTCTTCGGTAGTAGAGACTAGGTAGATCTAAGGCACGAAGTCGATCATGGTACGAGAGATTTTTCAATGTGGGAGCAAGCTTTGTCGCACGGCGTTGGACATTTTCAATTAGTTCCATATCTTTCTTATATCGAGGGGTCCATGTGGTGTTGCCGTACTCAATATGTGGCCGGACAAGTGAGGTATAGAGTGCCTTGACGGTATCACTATCTAGGTAAGCATATGAGCATCTGATTAGTCCAAGTAGTTTATTGGCCTTGTTCACTTTCTGCTCGCAGTGAGCACTGAAGGTTAATCCTGGATCGATATATACACCGAGGTCCTTTTCAAGATCCGTTGTTTCCAGTTCTATATTCGAAGATGTATCAAGCTTTGTGATTGGCTGTGTCGTTAGACAAATAAAGCATTTAGCGACAGAGTACTGTGTTAATAGACAATACCCCAGCACCCCACAAAAAACCTACCCATCTTCACCCCGCAAACATGAACCATGAAGCCCCAGAAGACAGAGATAATACTCAAACCCATCATGCAAAATCAGATTACATAACCCAGAACATATAACCCTGAACATATATCCCACCACAGCCAGCAAGACATATCCATAACATCACTGTAACCCTGAAGAGCCACAGAACACAAGTCCATAGCTTATTTCCTAACAGGTACAGGCAAGAATCCCACAAGACATTCATAAAGTCACCTGGTATAGCTCACCCAGAGACAAACAAACTCCGAAGAGCTCTAATCAACGACACTGGCGATTCAAGTATCAAACGCTCTCCAAGCACACCGTTACTTTGTTTTTTGGTTCATGCAACTGAACATGTGGGGGGTTGGGGGGTTGGGGGGTTGGGGAGAGTGCTGAGGTCTGTTAGTATGAATGATGTTATAGGAGAGATTCCCTTGTCACATGAATTAGACGAGTTCCCCGCCCATAGAGGAATCCATGGGAACCACCAAGAAGGCTCCCACAGAAAGCTTTAAAGTCTATTAATCTACATAATTTAACCAATTATTCCCACCAAAAGTAGCTGGTTATGATAAATAAACATTTGAGCTATATATTTAACTCTTTAGTTTGCAAATTCTGACATTTTTCGGAGTTCGAACCCACGACCTCCATGACGGGATAGACTAGTGGTTTAAGCATCTATAACTAACAAAAGCTTATTCATACTGCATAATTGCATGCAGTTACAGCAGAACAAACACAGAACTTATTTCCCAATACTTTCATTTTGTTCATCGTCTCATCGCTACATAGTTCGCATTTGCCATTGTTGAAAAGGTCGAAGGCCAGTGCCGTCAGAGCTTATCAAGCAAAGATACCACTGAATTTGAATACAAACTGTGAGCAAACTAAATTGAAAGATTTTGCGAAAGCTTGTTTGTTTGTTTATTGTTTTACATCCTAGCAACATCTCAGGTCATATCAGGACGGGTACCGACTTGTGACAGTGCACACTCATGGTGACTTTATAGTGCTGCCCCACTGGAACACCAGGCTGCCAGCACCATGACCTGATATCCCACTCAGTCACATTATCCTGACACTGAGCCAACCAGTCCTTGCCCTATCCTAATAATGTCAAGCGCCAGGCTAGGAAGCAACAAGTATCAATTTTTAAGTCATTGGTTTGAGTCGACTGGGGTTCGAACCCACGACCCCACGATCTACCAACACGGGAGACGGACGCTCTAACTCATTCGGCCATCCCATCTGGTCTTTTGCAAAAGCAGATGACATTAACTTCATTAGTTATTTAGTGGTTATTTAGTATCAATATTGCAAATCACTGGAACCTTCCGCACTGGAAGCCTGCGCTCTACCCATTTGGCCATCACTTCCTGTCTTGTAGGCAAATACAAGGTGCGATAGACATCCTGATACAGGCTCACAGCCTGCTACACCAGTAGTCGATAAGTAATTGTCTTGTGAAACGCTTTTTCAATGCAACTCTTGAGGAACACCATATTAAATATCAATAAAGATATTCTAATGTCTATTACGGCCTTCATATTTATTTAATATTAATCATTAATATTAATAATTACTACAAAATATGAAAGTGAGTATTGTGCCTCCTACGAAGCGCAGACCTGCCTACTCATATTATTGTTACGTAAGTTGCACAGTTTTAAGCCAGAGTAAGCCAATACACACAATTCTGTATGCCAAAGCAAAATAATTAAAAATTCTGTATCACTGTCATTTTCCATGTTTCCTTCTGATCACTCTTTATGATTTCATAATTCAACGGGATGAAAGTGGTCTCCAGCAAAAAACACGGAAATCAAGCGAAGACTCTGGTACCACCTACTGAGTTTCAGCAGAACCAAGCCGTGGTTATAAAACATTGATGGATTTTCCCCCATGGGATTAGCGCTGTCAGGTAATCGTGGGAAAATGCCGGAAGTCAGGTTTCAACTATCCTTGTTGTGGCTATATTATCGCCTGTACCTAACTCTTTCTTGTTTAGATTTCATGTTCTCGCAACATCTAAGGTCCTATACATCCTGATTCCTTGGCACTTTGTTTAACGTTAATCGATAAATATAAAAATAGTGTGGAAATCCGCGAAATCGCGGAGATCTTTCATTCCTGAATTAGGCGGTCTAATCTGAAGAATAATTAATACAAATGAGTACTTTTGAAACATGCTCGCTCGAAACAAGATTTGTCTCTACAAGAAGAATCCATCGTGATATATGATTTGGTCATATAAGAACGCATTCATCCGCATGCTTACAGGTATTCCTCCTTTCGATAACAAGTGTCTCCGCTATGATCAGGAAAACATGATAAACACGTTACTGAAACACTATGTTGCTGTAGTGAATCGCTAAGATAACCTTTAAGCCAATGGATGCAGCCGAATGCTTAAAACATTGTTTCAATATATCGCTAAGATGACTTCTAAGCGAATAGATGTAGCCGATTGCTTAGACATTGCTGTAACATATTGTAAAAATGATCTTCAAACAGCTGAAACCAGTCAAATGATAACAAATTATCAAAATATAACGCTTGATAAACTTTCTGCGCATGGATGCATCTAATAACTGTAGCGCAACGCAAAATGACATTTAAGCAGTTAGATGCTTAAATACTTTTGCAATATATCACTAAAATAACATTTAAATGAAGGGATAACACTGAATATTTGAACATTGTTTCAATATATCATCGCTAAATAACCTTTAAACAAATGGATGCAGCCAAATATTTAAATATTGCTGTAATGTATTGCTACAATAACCTTTAAGCAAATGGATGCAGACAAATACTTAGATATCGCTGTAGCGTATTGTTACAATAACCGTTAGGCAAATGGATGCAGCCAAATACTTAGCTATTGCTGTAGCATATTGCTATGATGACCTTTAAACAAATGAATGCAGCCAAATATTTAAATATTGCTGTAATGTATTGCTACAATAATCTTTAAGCAAATGAATGCAGCCAAATACTTAGATATCACTGTAGCGTATTGTTACAATAACCTTTAAGCAAATGAATGCAGCCAAATACTTAGATATCACTGTAGCGTATTGTTACAATAACCGTTAAGCAAATGAATGCAGCCAAATACTTAGATATCACTGTAGCGTATTGCTACAATAACCGTTAAGCAAATGGATGCAGCCAAATATTTAGATATCACTGTAGCATATTGCTATAATAACCCGTAAACAATTGCATGCAGCCAAATACTTAAATACCGCTGTAGCGTATGGCTGAGATGATCTCTAAGCGACTGCATGCAGCCGGGTACTGAGTGTAGGCCGTAAGTGTACACTGTGTAATCCTGTCGATGTTCATCTACATGCTTTCCACCACCAGCGCCTCCAGTTCCGGTTCGGGATTTTCAATTTTGTAAAGGCCTGCATGAAGTAGGATGACGACCACGGATGCGCCTGGACACAAAGCAAGAGAAACGCGTCAGATGAAAATACATCTCACCAGAATTAAGCATTGCCATGCCACATAAAAAAATACCCCTCACTAAAGTGACAGTGTCGCACAAATGCTGGAAATGTTCTATAAATTGTTGTAGAGATTTCCCATTTTTAGGGATTTTCAAGGAACTTGAGACAAAATTCCAGGACGTTCCAGGTCTGGAATCGTGAATTATCAAATTCCAGGAGTTTCCAGGTTTTCAAGGACACTTATGAACCCCGTCAACTTACCGATGATCCAGAAGACGGCAGAGCCGGCCCCGGCAAGCAGGAATAATGGGAAAGACAGCGCGCCAACTGCACCGTACTGCTGGAGCAGGCTCAGCTCACGCCCTGAATGAAACACGCACTCGTAAACCAACGACATCTAGCATTAGCGAGTAATTTTCACGATTTACACAAAGCACGGAAGTAAAGCACAGGGTAGGACAATAAAGACTGCCTGGTTACCCATGACACCTAGTTTACTCGGTCAGGCAGGTCAAGTTCTCGCTGACCTGCCCGAACGGGCAAGTCGTTATTTTTCTGATCTGCAGCAGCAGATGTCAGTTTCAATTCCATTTACGACACCAGTTTTCTGTGTGCTGAGCGCGTGTTGTACTTATTAGCCACTGTCCACAGCACTGACTATTCTTAATTCCTTATGACAATTTATGTCCTTCAAAGTACGGTTTTTCAAATGCATCGCCAGTTTGGTACTTGGGCTTGGGCAAGTAGTTTTGCCACTCGAGCAAGTAGAAAATTCAGTCACTGTCACAAGTTACTGTCCTACCCTGAGTGGTTTTGATTCTCTTTTTTTTAAATTTATAGGTGGAGGGACACCACTCAAGCGATGGTAAAATATTGCAACTGCCCAGCAACACGCAAGAGTAAAGTATACGGCGTTGCTCTTTACAAGACCAGACGCAGTGGCTGAATTGGTAAGAGCACAGGCTTCGCGTGTGGAAGGTCGGGTGTACGAATGCCTCCTGAGTCAATCCAATGACTTACCAAATTTATACTTGTCATTACTTAGCCTGGTTCTCGGCATTACTAGGATAGGGCAAGGACTGGTTAGCTCAGTGTCAGGATAATGTGACTGAGTGCGATATCAGGTCATGGTACCAGTGGCCTGGTCTCCCAGTGGGGCAGCACTATAAAGTCACCATGAGTGCACACTGTCACAAATGGGCACCCATCCTAATATGACCTTAGATCCTGCTGGGATGTAAAACCCAAACAAACAAACATGGTTCTGGCAGCCTGGTATCCCAGTGGGACAGCACTATAAATTCACCATGAGTGCACAGTCACAAGTCGGCACCCATCCTGATATGACCTTAGATGTTGACAGGACGAAAAACTCAAAAGAGCCAACCAACTAGTGCTGAAACAAAGAAGTGATCAGAGGAAGAAATATATTTACAACAAACAAAATGCTTGATGAATAGATTAATGGAAACCTTGGTACAAGATCACCCCCCCATACTCAGCCCCAACACACACATATAACCCTAGATACTCCCGCAGCGCTGTCTTTGTGACATTAGACAAAGTGTCGGATGGCTAAGGTTATGAAAATAACCACATGAATTTGCAATCTAATATGTGCCTGTCTCATAAGGTGACAAGTAATTTGGGACAAAACTTTGTCCATTGTAACGATCAACATACTATCTGCTTATGCATTTGCTCAGGATAAACTGATTTGTTTTTTTTACATGGTGTCTCATAATCCCAATAGAAAACATTGATTTGAAGCAAATGTCCTTGTGTTTTCAGTGTGGTGTTCTCTGTGGCGGAGTGGTTAGAGTGTCTGACTTTTTTCTAGGTCGGATGCCTGATCTTAGGGTCGGTGGTTTCAGTCCCCGTGCCCCACCTCTGCCAATTTGGAATTCCACCGTTGTGTATAACTTACAGCGTCATCAAAGGCCGATTGCTCTCATACCATGTCTATGTGGTGTGGGAGGTTAAAAATCCCTTGGGTCGGTAAAAGTGTAGGCCCGGGCTTTCTATCGAAAAACTGGCCACAGCAGGAGCGTCCACATTGCGGCCCTGGGAATCAGCTATCTGATTGCAAATCCTGCTACCACCATTCACTACCGAGAGCATGTCCCACGAATAAAGATCATACCTCTGCTCGAAAATCCCTTGAGATAACTGGTGGAAGAACACGATGAAGAAGTGTAACCATTTCTGTGATGTCTTGTGTCAATCGTTACGTGGACAAAAAAAAACAGTTATCACCGTTTGAGACAGGCTCATATGCTAAATACAGGCTTCAAGTACTTATCTATTGTAGCCGGCTATATTTGAAGTGAATAATTAATTAAATCATGTAAATTAACACTTTAAAAGTCGAAGCAAGAGAATTTGGTGGCTGCCATCTTGTCTTTTTTGCATTCGCTTCCAATTTCTCAACTCTACACCAAAATAGATAGCATTGCGCGCTGGAACCAGCGACTCCATAACTTGATTCATAATAAGGCAGGTTTTGCTTAGATTTAAACTAGGTTGTCATTAACCGCTACTCTGGGTAGGGGGTAAATCTTTTATCTAACGTAACTCCAGGTCTTCTGCTAATAGTAACAAAGACAATGTATGACAAGACACGCCACTCGCCGCTTTCCCGTGAAATACAGATGCAGTGCTGCCACCCAACGGCAAACAAGGCAATTGGACAGGCCCCCTAGCCCAGCCTGACTGCTGTACCATTGAAACAAGGGGACAGGTTCCCTGTCCCACCCTGACTGTTGTACCTTCAAAGACAATGTACAACAATTATAGTATATTATCTCCTAATATTAATAATGAAAACAATATTATTATTTATGGTGTATTGAAAAGAAATTTCCACTAAATCGGTGAAGAAACACAACTAATATGCAAAACAAGCGGGAGATATACACCGTGTAAATATAACATTTTAATTGTCATTTAATGCGCATCTTGTTTGCCGTGGGATGGCGCCACTGCATGATTATTTCAGAAATTCCTATATGAAAGCGCTGAGTGGCGTGTCTTATCGCACATTGTCTTTTATAGTAATACAAACCTAATTTACAAACAAGCCGGGTAACAAGCCATAAAAGTCTCACCTGCTATCTTCAGCTTCTGTTCAGCATTCTTAAGGCTGATGATGTAGCATGCGCCAAGCGAAGCCGCAACCGCAATCAGCAGCATCGGAGAAGTCACTCTACACACGGCACACAGACCAGAGTAAAATTGCATATATATCATTTTGTAGTTAATTGATATAGTTATGTGCCACATATTTACTCTATGTATTTCATTTATTACACATGAGCCACTTTCAGGGTCCATACACATGTGCAGATATGCTCCTCCCCTCCCTCTGCTCCTCCTCCCTCCCCACCTCCTCCTCCTCCCCTCCCTCTCCTCCTCCTCAACCTCCACCTACTATTTGAAGGCTGTTTTTTTATAGGAATTCAGGCAAGTATTGGCATTTTATTGTATGTGGGCATGTCGGGTTGTCTTATGCCGAATGGTGATTTCCGACTAATTTAGATCAGTGGGGACTGGGGAATTCAACGCTTTTCAAGACTAATTACCCAAAATAGGTTAAATTCAAGGCTTTTCAAGGCCTTGAAATGAAGCAAGTGAAGTTCCAAGACTTTCCAGGCCCTTACAGACCCTGAACTTTCCATTATTTGTTACTTTTTTGTTGTTGTTTTACGTTCTAGCAACATCTAAGGTAATATCAGGATGGGTACCGACTTGTGACAGTGCACACTCATGGCAACTTTATAGTGCTGCCACAATGGGAGACCAGGTCGCCAGCACCATGGCCTGATATCCCACACAGTCACATTATCCTGACACTGAGCCAACCAGTCCTTGCCATATCCTAATAATTCCGAGCGCCAGGCTAGGAAGTGACAGGTATAGATTTCTAAGTCATTGGTTTGACTCGACAATGGTTCGAACCCACGATCTACCAACATGGGAGATGGACGCTGTAACTCATTCGGCCATCATGTCTGGTTTCATTTGTTACTAGAACTAGAAATCTCTTTAATGGAACAAACTGCTTTGTTTTATGACCGGACGTCTTTGTCCAATCAGTAGAGTGCAGACTTCTCATGTGGAAGGTTGGGAGTTTGAATCCTGACTGAGTCAAATCGATGACATACAAAATTGGTACTTATCGCTGTCTAGCCTGGCGCTCGGCATTACTAGGATAGGGCAAGAACAGATTAGTCCAGTATCAGGATAATTAATTTGACTGTGTAGGATATTGTGTCATGGTGCCAACGGCCTGAAATCCCAGTGGGGCAGCACAATAAGGTGGCCATGAGTGCGCGTCACAAGTCAGTACCCATCCGGATATGACTGTAGATGTTTCTAGTATGTAAAACCCCAACAAACAAACAAAAGCTTTATTTTATAATTATAGCCAGATCAGTGCTTTATCGGTGTCAAACAATTTTTTGGAGGGAGCAATTCTTATGTAAAAGATTTTTTGGTAGAATTACCAAAAAAATCACTCCCAATTAAAGTTGCTAAGTCCGATCGCGTTTGAATTTTTGTCATAATTTTTAGATAAATATATCAAATTGATCGTTATGACCTACTAATCATTAATGGCTAGCTTTGAAGCAATTTGAGCAGAAAGAACCAAAAATACTTGAGACAAGCTTTCCAAAAGTGCTCTCGCTATGACACAGATTACCATCTCGCAATGGTCATGTGATGTAAGCTCACCTAGTAATGTGTACATGTCTTAGAACATGACTAATGCCATATATGGTATCTGGAATGAGGGCAAGATAAATTAGGTCATGAGATTGACCTAATTTGTTTGTGGCCTCCCTGCCTAATGAGTTCCTCAAAGTAGTAAATTCACCGATTATTCTGTATATGCTGTCCCAAACTACTAGTTAATGCACCAAAATCTAAGTTGGGTATAATGAATCAAATGTAGATAAGTATTTTCGTTTTGAAAAATATATATTTTATCGGACTATGCAACTTTAAGAGTAAGATAAAAAAAAAATTGATAAGCACTCACATGCAGAAGATGACGAGACCCATGAATATGAAGAGGTAGTTGCTCTGGAAGCGTGGTATGTTGTAGACGAGTCGTTTACCAAGTGGCGCCAGCGACTTGGGGATCTGGAAGTGCGACATGGCGATAAAGGTGGGCCATGGCTGAACACTGTCCCGCTTCTTCTGCAGCCACTCGCGGGCATTCACATTCGATAGTGACAGCGACATCATCAAACTGCGCGTTAGGGGTGTCAAAAAGATAATTATAGTTGTAGTATTCGAGAGTGACAGCAACAGCGTTAACCTGCACATTAGGGGAGTGGAAAAGATAATTATAGTTGCGCTTCAAAACTAGCAATTTTTCATCAAACTGCACATGAGGGGTGTGGGAAAGATCATTATAGTTGTACTATTTGACTGTGACAGCATTAAACTGCACGTGAGGGGTGTGGAAAAGATCATTATAGTTGTACTATTCGACAGTGACAGTGACAGCGTTAAACTTCACATCAGGGGCACGGAAAAGATCATTTTAGTTGTACTATTTGACTGTGACAGCGTTAAACTGCATGAGAGGGGTGTGGAAAAGATTATTATAGTTGTACTATTCGACAGTGACAGCGACAGCGTTAAACTTCACATTAGGGGCATGGAAAAGATAATTATAGTTGTACTATTTGATGGTCACAGCGTTAAACTGCATGAGAGGGGTGTGGAAAAGATCATTATAGTTGTACTATTCGACAGTGACAGCAACAGCATTAAACTTCACATCAGGGGGGTGGAAAAGATCATTTTAGTTGTATTATTTGACTGTGACAGCATTAAACTGCACGTGAGGGGTGTGGGAAAGATCATTATAGTTGTACTATTCGACAGTGACAGCGACAGCATTAAACTTCACATTAGGGGCATGGAAAAGATAATTATAGTCATACTATTTGACAGTGACAGTGTTAAACTGCATGAGAGGGGTGTGGAAAAGATCATTATAGTTGTACTATTCAACAGTGACAGCGTCAGCGTTAAACTTCACATCAGGGGCATGGAAAAAATCATTTTAGTTGTACTATTTGACTGTGACAGCGTTAAACTGCACGTGAGGGGTGTGAAAAAGATCATTATAGTTTTACTATTAAACAGTGAGAGCAACAGCATTAAACTTCACATCAGGGGCATGGAAAAGATAATTATAGTTGGACTGTTCGACAGTGACAGCGTCAAAATTCAAATAGCAGATAGCCCTACAAAACAAATTTCTGGTCAAATATATCTAACCATTTAATTTGACATATAGATGGACTTTATAGGCCGAGCAGAAGTAAAGTTATTACATTTTATGTATCAGGAAAATAGGTTAATTATCTCAGTTACTTTATTGGTTTTCTAAATATTGCAGGATTTTTTACCTGACTAAAATAGTAAATAAACAACACAAACTATTAATGAAAAGTCCCAAAGTCATATAGAAAAAACTGCTTGTTTGTTGTTTTAAGTCCTAGCAACATCTAACATCATATCAGGATGGGTACCGACTTGTGACAGTGTGAACTCATGGTGACTTTATAGTGCTGTCCCACTGAGAAACCAGGCTGCCAGCACCATGACCTGATCCCACTCAGTCACATTATCCCGACACTGAGCCAACCAGTCCTTGCCCTATCCTATTGATGCCAAGCGCCTGGCTAGGAAGCCACAAGTATAAATTTTTAAGTCATTGGTTAGACTCGACCAGGGTTCGACCCAACGGTCTAACAGCACGGGAGACAGACGCTAGAAAAAACTGTCTTTTAGATGTATATGTACTATCTATGATAAATAACTGACAATTATTAATATTAGTTAAAAAATACCCAAAACAACACAATCAAGAAAAGCACATGGCCTGCATTATGTAAACAGCAGCACATGACAAACCAATCAGAATGCTGCATTTTGGTCAGGTGACTCAGCTGCCAAGTGAAATAGATCACTTTGCACCTCAGAAAAACTCAAATATCTCGAAAATCGCAATCGGTGTCTCTTCGTACGGCGGTAGTCACGTGACGTAGCTTGACCCAGATCTTAATCAGCCGTACGAATAGTCACGTGACGTAGCTTGACCCAGATCTTAATCAGCCGTAAGAATATTCTAGTCGCTATTGAAACGGCTCGCCGTATGATGATATCCCCGTGTGGCGGTTTCAGCCGTGTCCCGTACTCAGCCGTGTACAGGAACTCAAGGCATTGTCAATGGTCGTGAGTAATTTTCATACAGAAAATACAGAACAAGTGAAATATCTCTAAAAGCACACCATCTATTAACAAATCGCTTGGTACACATATAGAAAACATCTTCACCAAAAAGATTATATTAAATTTATAAGGTTAGGGTTCTTGATTTCTATTAATTTTGATTAAAACTAATGTTTTGCACTCGGCATACCGTCGAACTCAAGGCATCGTCAATGGTGGTGAGCAATCTTCATACAGAAAATCCAAGAAAAGTGAAATATCTCTAAAACCACACCACCTAGAAACAAATCGCTTGGTACACCCATAGAAAACATCTTTACCAAAAACATTATATTAAATGTATAAGGTTAGTGACTTAAGACCATTGACAATGCCTTGAGTTTGAGTATAGGTACACGGCTGAGTACGGGACATGGCTGAAACCGCCACACCCGCCCCCCCTCTCCTCTCGTCCCCCTCTCCCCCACTACCACCCCCTCCCCCCTACCGTCCCCCTCCCTCCCCTCCCACTTGACCTAATTTGTGACATCGCCGTACAAATAGAATATCAGCTCACTCCGGACAATACAAAGAGACAACATTTTGGATGATCCAGGGAAATTTGACCCCTTATTCACCACATGCTACTAATTATCCCTTGTGTTGCATATTTACTTGCACTCAAGCAAAAATGAGAGACAAATAAGTGTTCACATTTCCTGTCTACCATTCGCTATTTCGCTATTTACTTCATCTATCTGATGATAGTTTCATCAGAGGGCCATTTTCCATTCTTCAGGGCTGAGCTATGAAGTGTTAGTCCCATAGAGATAGCATTGGTGATGGAACACCCTGCTCGGTCAACTTTTTCCTATGGGACGATGCGTGAGGACGTTTTACGCGAATTTGCAAGTCTCTACTTACGGGGTGAATCTTTTATCGAATGACTAATGCCTCGGTCGCAAATGTGTTATGGCTTGCTTGCAGCGACCATAAGTCGCTGCATCGGCCAGACCGTATGGTGGGTTACGGTCACCGTGCATTTTTTGCTTGCCACAAGGGTTGCGTTTTTTAAAGTTGGAGTTATCTTAAATTGGAAAAATCAATCCAGACTCCACAACACTGTACGATCACTTTTGTTGACATCAATGAAAAGGTTGTAAAATGAATATCATATGGTACACAATTCATGTTTGTGTGATCAATATTAAGAAAGTTATTAATTTTTTTGTATATTAAATACGTGTATAAATTCAACACAACCGTACAATTTGTGATGAGATAAACTGCAGGCCGCAATGTTGCAACATTACATTTCCATAAACTGCAAGACACACCGCAGACCGCAGCACCGTGACTATATGGCGATCGCAGCATTTGTGACCTAGTCCTAGGGCTGGCATTAACCAGGCTTACATCCTCCAGTGGGTAGGGTGTCCATTTCCCGGGAGGTCGTGGGTTCGAATCCCGGCCAAAATATTTGGAAAATTCATACCTTTTAATGTTTTAGTAAGTACCTCAAATAGCTAAAGGCTAATAGTAGTAGTAGTAGAAGTATTACTATAGAGGGGGTGTAATGTCAATGACGTCACCAGGCAACTTTCGCTGGCCATATTGGATGAGATACAGAAGCTTGCAACTGCCTACACTGTGGTTATTTCCTGATTTGTTGGTTTATTTGTCACTGTTTTGATCAGTTTGGCTTCAGAAGTTGTTGCTAAAGTGCTGTAACTAGTGTAAGTAAACACATTGACATTGCCTATCATATGTGTATGTAACTCCTCACCTCATTCAAACTATCCTGATAGACGATAGTGATACTGAACTAGACCAGCCATTACTAATACTAGTCTAAATACTAATTGAGGGAGTGCACGTGACGTCATTACTTAGCAATCAGTGGTCAGCGGGCTGCCATCTTGGATTACGAGCACCCTCCCTAGCCATGTTGTGAATGCCTGCAAATGCAGTAAAACAGAGTTTTCTTCTGTTCTGCTTATACAATTTTTTATGGGAGGTTCTGGACAATTTACCTTCAATGACATATCGTCATATGGTACAGGATATTAGATTTACAGATCATTATCCATCATGATCTTAATGTTTTAGATCCTCATATAATTACCAAGAATGATGAACACGGTTTTTAAGTTATGACTCATGAGATGACATAACTTCGTAAGTCTCTAGTCTTACTTTACAGACAAGTTGAAGTTATTAGTCATAACTTGAAGTTCAACAATAACCCGATTCACACACCCGGTCTGACTGAAAATTGGATTAACACCAGCACAATATTCACACAAATCATCACAACATGCCTTTTCTTGACGGGGATAGGCTCAGCCTCAACTGGCACCTCAATATCGCCGCTTAAATCCACTTTTTCCAAATCCATACCAAAATGACAAGTTGTCTAGCCTTCTTTTCAATAAGGCAACGTGGAAGTACCCCAGAATCGATGACGTCACGCATGTAAATACACACACACACAACCGGAGGAGTTCCCTAAACATGTAAGAAGGGACACTGCCACCGGGGCAACCTTCTTTGTGGGGTTTCTCTTGGGGCGTAATAGATTAATCTACTCGGGTCACCCGAGCCACTTTTTGGCGCATGCGCACATCCTACAGACTCGGGTCGAATAATCGAATATGCTTCTCCGCGCTCGGGTAGACAATTTTTTTTTTTTTTTAATAACCGATAAAACTACAGCAAAATAGGATTTAAAGTATTTTATGATGGCCTAGTTTAGCTATATTTCCATTTCGTTAATCTAAGTTATTCTTTTTAAAAAAAACATGTGTGACTGGTACTGCTAGCTGTTATCCTGCAGGACGTTACCAGCGCAAATGTGACATCATCGCTCGTAGCCAACACCAGCTAGGAGGTGGGTTACTTGGGTCGGATCATTTTGCACACAGCACATGTATTTGTCGACTCTACTCGTAGTGTTTGATTTGAAATTCTGATGACTCGGGTGACCCGAGTCGCTCGGGTCGTGTTAATCGATTACGGCCTAGAGGGTTATAGGCCACTGGGCGCACAGTGTCAGGATAATGTGACTGTGTGGGACATGGTGCCAGGCGTCTGATTTCCCAGTGGGGCAGCACTATAAAGTCACCATGAGTGCACGCTGTCACAAGTTGGTGTACGTCCTGGTATGGCCTAGGGTCTTACTGGGGCATAAAACTACACCAACCACCCAGCCTCCCCTAGCCCTCTCAGAGGACTGTGGTTGGGTTCTAAAAGGGCTGTCACACTACGACGTAAGAGCCAACGTAAGCCTGGCATAGGTGACTTTTCGTCATTGCGTTGAGGTACGTCGGGTTATGTTATGATCATGTTAGAATGACATTAGACTGACGTCGAGCTATGTCACATTACGTCGTGTTACGTCGGCGCGCATCAAGGTTTTCAACATGTCCAAAATTTTCGACGTGAAGCCATTACATCGGGATGATGTTATGCTGACATTAGGCTGACGTTAGGCGACCGTTACAGCTGTGTCGGTGATGTTATATCTACATTCCATTACGTCAGAGCGACGCACAATCGGGGAGGAATGTGCGGCCAGTGTTAAGTCAATGTTGCTCTAACGTCGGCCGAAAGAGTCTGTGGTACATGGCGAAAGTTGCTCCAACGTTTCGAGAATGTGTCCTGATGTAGCTGACGTCGTTGACGACCATTTAGCATGCGCGTAACATCGGTGACATCATTCGAACATGTCCTGAACATGGTGTGAATGTATATACACAGCCCGGCGTCGCGCGTGCTGGAGTGTCGCCAGTCTGACGCTTACACAATACGCTAGCCCGACGTCACGGTGACGTCACACCCACATCAACAACGACGCATCGACGTCCAACTTGTGCCACAATTTGCATACTACGCCGAGAACTTCGACGTAATATAATTATTTTCACGTTGTGCCTATGCTGACGTTATTATGGCATAGTGTGACAGGGACATTAGGCTGCCTTTTTCCTTCCTCCACCCCCCCCCCTACCCAATTCAGGCCAATGCGACTGAAAACTTCCCCAAAACAACACTTGCTGTCCGGTGTGGTGATTTCAGCGTGTTCCCGTGCTCAGACGTGTCCCTCGCTTCTGCGCATGCGTCAGAATCTAGTAAACATGGCCATAATCGATTAACACGAACCGGGCGACTCGGGTCATCCGAATTTCAAATAGAACACGCGAGTGGAGTCGACAAATACACGTCCCGTGTGCAAAAAAAGAATAACTTAGATTAATGAAATGGAAATATAGGTAAACTGGGCCATGATACAATACTTTAAATCCTATTTTGCTGTACTTTTATCGGTTATTAAAAAAAAAAGAACAAACTGTCCACCCGAGCGTATTCGATTATTCAACCCGAGTTTGTAGGATGTGCGCATGCGCCAATAAGTGGCTGGGGTGACCCGAGTTGATGCGAAATCCGCGCATGCGCAGAAGCAACGGGACACGTCTGAGCACGGGAACACGCTGAAACCACCACACTGGGCCCGACTTCGTCCACACCTCTTCTATGACCTCTCCACTGCACCGCGCTCCTCCTTGATTATGTCTGAAAAGAGTTGTAGGAGGGGGAGGTGGCCAGAATTTCACTTTCTACCTCTTAATTTGTCCATGTCTCCGGCTCGCCGGCTGGTCACCACAGGGCAAGGAGGCACGGCCCTTTGATTCAACTCTCCTCCTTTTTTTTCTCTCCTAGGCTATAAATCGGTCCATTTGGTTATAGTGTAGACTTATGGGAGGGGGGCAGTTTGTAGAAGTAGGGTCTACTTGACAACAATAATGACGAATCGTTGAAGTGGCACGGTCCGATTTTAGTAGAGTACTTGTGTCCAGTCACCAATGGGTTGGGAGGAGAGGGGGCAGGGGTGGGGGGGTGGGGGGGGGAGAGGAATTAAGGTGGGATCTGCAGCAAGAAGGTGGAAATCGAGATAGTGAAAAAGGTAAAGGGCCCCACCCAAGCAAACAACTCCTTTGATCAGAGGGAGGAGTAAGCCCTGGAGAAGAAAAAAGAAAGGGTAGTATAGAGGAAAGAGAAGTGAGGAGAGTTGAGTCTAAGGGCCATATATGCCTCCTTGCCCTGTGGTGACCAGTCACCGAGCCGGTGTGGCGGTTTCAGCGTATTCCCGTGCTCAGACGTGTACCTCGCTTCTGCGCATGCGTCAGAATCTAATAAACATGGCCGTAATCGATTAACACTACCCGGGCGACTCGGGTCATCCCAGTCATCAGAATTTCAAATAGAACACGGCGAGTGGAGTTGACAAATACACATGCCGTGTGCAAAAAAAGAATAACTTAGATTAATTAAATGGAAATATAGGTAAACTAGGCCATCATAAAATACTTTAAATCCTATTTTGCTGTATTTTTTATCGGTTATTAAAAAAAAAAAAAAATTGTCCACCCGAGCGCGGAGAAGCGTATTCGATTATTCGACCCGAGTTTGTAGGATGTGCGCATGCGCCAATAAGTGTCTCGGGTGATTCGAGTTGATGCGAAATCCGCGCATGCGCAGAAGCAACGGGAGATGGCTGAGCACGGGAACACGCTTAAACCGCCACACCGGATACACGGACGGAGTAAGAGGTAGAAGCTAGGTGAAAAGCTGGCTGGTTCCCCCTACAGGAAGTCTTTTCAGACATTGAACAAGGAGACCAGCAGTGGTGATGGAGGTGATAGATGAGGCACGGACTAGGTGGAGTCTGAACAGCAAATCTCTGGATTGTTTGTTTTGTTTGTTGTTGTTTTACATCCTAGCAACATCTAAGATCATATCAGGACGGGTACCGACTTGTAACAGTGCACACTCATGACGACTTTATAGTGCTTCCCCACTGAGAGACCAGGCCGCCAGCACCATGACCTGATATCCCACTCAGTCACATTATCCTGACACTGAGCCAATCAGTCCTTGCCCTATCCTAATAATGCCGAGCACCTGACTAGGAAGCGACAAGTATCAATTTTTAAGCCATTGGTTTGACTCGACCAGGGTTCGAACCCACAATCCCATGGTCTACCAACACGGGAGATGGACACTCTAACTCATTCAGCCATCCGGTCTGGTCCCTCTGGATTGAATGAGTGATGTATGGTGTCAGTTGTAAGCATGTAGATTGGTTGGTTAATTGTTGGAGTTTTATGTCCTGCCAACATCTAAATTCTAAGGTCATATCAGAGTGGGTACCGACTTCTGATAGTGCGAACTCGTGGCGACTTTATACTGATGCCCCACTGGGAGACCAGGGCACCAGCACCATGACCTGATATCCCACTCAATCACAATATCCTGATACTGAGCCAGCCAGTCCTTGCCCTATCCTAATAATGCCAAGTTCCAGGCTAGAAAGCAACAATTAATTAAAGTTTTGTAAGTCATTGGTTTGACTCGACCTGGAATTGAACTCCCTATCCCCCGCACGGGAGGCATGCAACAAGAAGGTGGAAAGTGAAACAGTGAAAACGGAAGACGGGCCCCACCCAGGCAAACAACTCCCTTGATCAGGGGGAGGAGCTAGTAAGCCTGGGAGAAATAAAAAAGAACGAGTAGGATTGAGGAAAGAGAAGTGTAGAATAGAGGAAAGAGAAATGACGACTCAACTGTCCTCATTTCTCTTTCATCTATTCTACCCTTTCTTTTGTATTTCTCCCGGGCTTACTCCTCCCCCTGATCAAGAGAGTTGTTTGCTTGGGTGGGGCCCTTTTCCTTTTCGCTGTCTTCCTTTGTCCTCGAGCTCACTCCTGAACGCGCTTTTACCCGAAGAATTCAGGCAAAACGCAAACAACTTTAAAATGCATGTGTCTATTCCTACTGAAAACACAGCATTATCTTTGGCGTGACGTAGCACACGTCGACATGCCGTCCACCCACCGACAAACACTTGTCGGCGATAAATATGTGGAATTTGCGTTAAATAAAACGCACGTTTTAAAAGTCTTGTAGCATATGTAAGTAAATGGTAATGTTTTAAATCGCATGCGAGTAGAACTCAGCCTGTTGTTTTGTTATGGTTTAACAAAAATCAGTTTGAGAAGTGATAAGATAGTGACTCAGCGACCCATCGCCAGGGCCAATGGCATCAAGTCTATTTTGGGAACTTAGTCAGAAGTTACTATGATAGTAATATGGCTTTGACAGGTCTTGAGGGTTGAGCTCAGTGTACATGCATTCAGTTAGCAGACACACGTGGAATTGAGTCTGATTCGGTGAGTTGATTGAATATATATATATATTTTTTTTTATGTCAGATCCAATAGGGGCGCCTCGGTCACCATGTCTATTATCTCTATAGTAAAATGTTCCTGCATTTTCACGATTCCGGCCTTGATTACAGTACTTTTGCATTGGAATATTTTCATAAATGTTATATCACTTGAAAGAATGTGACCTAGTGTCACCGAAAATACACATCAAAATACGAAAATCAAAATACTTAGAGCATACAAAGCTGTAACAATGTGGCATGGGTTACAGTTTATTATAATGCTGAATCCAGACTAAATTTAACAATTAAGCTGACATGTATGTATGTATGTATGTACGTACGTACGTACGTATGTATGTATGTATGTATGCATGCATGTATGTAAGTAGGTATGTAGGTAGATAGGTAGGTAGGTACGTATGTATGTATGCACGCACGCACATGTGTTCGAGTTAGAGCGTCCGTCTCCCGTGTTGGTAAATCGTGGGGTTGTGAGTTTGAATCCTGGTCGAGTCAAACCAATGACTTTAATATTGATACTTGTTGCTTCCTAGTCTGGCGCTTGGCATTATTAGGATAGGACAAGGACTGGTTGGCTCAGTGTCAGGATAATGTGACTGAGTGGGATATCAGGTCATGGTGCTGATGGCCTGGTATTCCAGTGGGGCAGCACGATAAAGTTGCCATGAGTGCGCACTGTCACAAGTCGGTACCTGTCCTGATATGACCTTAGATGTTGCTAGCACGCACACACACACACATGCGTGCGTGTGTGCGTACATACGTACGTACGTACGTACGTACGTACGTATGTACCTGCCTGCCTGCCTGCATATGCATGCACGCACGCACGCACGCACATACATGCACACACGCACGCACGCATACATACATACATACATACTTACATACATACGTATGTACATACATACATACATACATACATACATACATACCTACATACATAACACATACATACATTATAACATACATACATACATACATACATACATACATACATACATACATACCTTTTATATGTGACGTCCTATACACAAATAGCCTGAAGTGAGACTACTAATTATGTGTGGTCTCTGTGGCCTAGTGGTTAGAGTGTTGGACTTGTAATCTGAAGTTGTTTGGTGGTGTGGGTTCAAACCCCATCCACAGCAGAACCTTTTTTACATTCATCAACAAAAAAACGTTTTTCATCTATATCTGTTTCTCATCGAATTATGCAATGTAATTGTACTAACATATATTTTATATTATGCAAATATATTTCCTCATTGCACTACTCTAAAGAAGATTGAAAATACCTCAGTATTACCCTCCCTTCTCTCCACTCAACCAGCCAATGGCACAACAATCTAGGTCACTCTCCTGCACACCACCAAGTGGAAAAGTTCAGTACTAAGCATGTACCACCCCTGTGGCACACATCTGAACTATTCTGAGTTCGTTTGTTTTCCCGGCGACGAATATCTCCTCCCTTTAATCAACTAATGTAGGCCTACCTGATGCAATTCAATTCAATTCTCTATTTCAGACTCGGGATTATGGTAGTTACATAATTTGGTCCATAGTAGGTAGATATACAAATTAATGTGAATAGGATATAACTTATAAGTAATAGTGTGAATACTACCATACTAACCAATATCAAAATGTTGGTCTACATACAGTAGTATACATGGTAGGCCTATATATATATATGTATATTATAAATATATTATATATAGGCCGACATGCATATGTGTAGTTTTGTAGATGTATGCCTACTGTATCGATCTCTACCGTTCTTCTTTTTTGGTGCATTAGTTGATAAAAGTTGCATAGTCCGATGCTTTTGAGTTTCTGCTATTTTCTGAGATAAATATATTATACTAATCGTTATGATCTACTTTACTTTAGCTTGAAGTAACTTTAATTTTAAATGGCTAAGTTTGGAGATATTTGACTTCAAAGCATGACAAAATAATTTTGGCAAGCACGCCAAAACTCTGACACCATAGACTTCAGTAGTAATGGTTTCTATTAATTGACTTATTATGCCCTTCTATGCAGCAACAAGTGCTTAATAAGTGCACCAGTGTCTAAGTTGAATATGTAGAATCAAATCTAGATAAGTGTTTTGGTTTTGAAAATTTGATGTTCTCATCGGACTATGCAACTTTAAGCAGGGGGCATTTCAATCGTCTTCCACATTCCACATGCTCCTTGGGCTATCCTATTGTTCTTCTTTTGCTGCTCTTCTTTCGCTGATGCTCTTTTGCTGCTTGTGTTGATTTATTTCGGTGTTTATAATCCTTTAAAAAAAAAATTTCCTTTACAGTTGTAGAATGGCGGATAAAAGTTTTATTGATGCGCTTGAGGAGAAATATGCAGACTGCAATATCAGCACCTCGGCCAACATGTATGTGCTGAAGAACATGGACGTTGCCGCAAGTGAGTCAAGTTTTACGTCCTGGCAACATCTAAGGTCATATCAGGACGGGTACCGACTTGTGACAGTGCACCCTCATCGCGACTTTATAGTGCTGCCCCACTGGGAGACCAGGCCACCAGCAACATGACCTGATATCCCACTCAGTCACATTATCCTGACACTGAATCAACCAGTCCTTGCCCTATCCTAATAATGCCGAGGCCAGGCTAAGAAGCAACAAGTATCAATTTTTAAGTCATCCGTTTAACTCGTCCAGGATTCGAACCCATGGGTTTTAATTCCACGATCTACCTCAACGGGAGACGGACGCTCAACTCATTCGGCTGTCCTGTCTGCTAGTCGGTCGGGGGTTTAGAATCCCAGCCGAGTCAAACCAATGATTTACTAAATTGGTACTTGTCATTACCTAGTCTACTGTTCGGCACTAATACTAATAGGGTAGGACAAGGATTGGTTAGCTCAGTATCAGGATAATTAAATAACAGAACACGGGCACCTCATTGTGGGCCAGTAAAATTTTATTAATGAATAAAATTGTTCACATCCCGAATGGAATCGTCAATATTTTTCAGACAATCTAGTTGTTATCATATACACATGCAATTAAGGAACACATAATATTTAAATCAGAGACCGCTCAGAAGTACTGTTTGATCCACATAAGCACCAAATAAGGGATTTTCAGCACTCAGCCAAGGGAGGGTGGGATGGTAAGCAAAATTGTATCTTCTCTCTTCGGTTGAATACAAGCAAGTGACAGTTACAGTTATGTTTATTCCATATGATCAAAACTAGTCAGGGTAACGAGATGCATTAGGTTACAGCAACTATGGCAGGCCGATGGGGTGCCGTTTCTTTGTTATAATTACATATGTTACTTGCAACATATCCAATATGACTTGACTGGGATATTGTGTCATGGTGCCAGCGGCCTGGTCTCCCAGTGGGGTAGCACTGTAAAGTCACCATGAGTGTGTACTGTCACAAGTCGGTACCAGTGCTCATATGACCTAACCAGTCCTTGTCCTATCCTATTAATACCAAGCTCCAGGCTAGGTAGCGACAAGTATAAATTTTGTAAGTCATTGGTTTGACTCGACTGGTTTTCGAGCTTCTGACCTTCCGTACGGGAAGCCTGCATTCTAGATGTTGCTAGAACTTAAAATCCAAACAAGAAAGAGTTTGGCATGGGCGATGATGTAATCTCTATTAGGACAGTTGAAACCTGGGTTATGGGGGAATGTCCGAGTTTTCGCGAAAATTCGCCGTTGGTTCTGCCAGAACCCTCTAGGTGGCGCCAGGGTCTCGGCCTAATTTCCATAGCGTGTGTTCTCTGTGGCGGAGTGGTAAGAGTGTCTGACTTTTTTTTAGGCCGGACTCTTAATTTGAAAGTTGGTGGTTCGATTCCCTGTGCCCCCACCTCTGCCAATTTGGATTTCCACCGCTGTGTATAACTCACAGCATCATCAAAGGCCAGTTGCTCTCACACCATGTGAGGGAGGTAAAAACCCCTTGGGTTGGTAAAAGTGTAGGCTCGGGCTTTCTATCGACAAACTGTGTAATGGTGAAAACAAGTCTATTCAGACTTATCCATGATAGGCAGTATAAATCCTCAAGAAAAAAAACCCAACAAAAACAACCTACTAGGTGGCGCCAAGGTCTCTGCCAGATTTCTGCTTTTTTTTGCCTTTCACCCCGGATCTGCTAGTATCGCTCACAGCAGGTTACTACAGAAATCCAAATATACCACAGAACAGGGATGAGAATTTTCCACCTATCGGCAGTTTCCTAGCTTTTGGAAATTGATTTTGACATTTGCCAATGAGAATTTTCCACCGATCAGCGGTTTCCCGACTTTTACTAAATGACCCGGCTTTTTAGTTCTGACTTGTTCTCATCCCTGCTATATACAGGGATTAGAATTTCCTTCCAATTGACGGTTTCCCGACGTTTTCACAATGACCCACCTTTTAAAGTCTGACCTGTTCTCATCGCTGCTATATACAGGGATGAGAATTTCCTTCCAATTGGCGGTTTCCCGACTTTTTCACAATGACCCACCTTTTAAAGTCTGACCTGTTCTCATCGCTGCTATATACAGGGATGAGAATTTCCTTCCAATTGGCGGTTTCCCGACTTTTTCACAATGACCCACATTTTTAAGTCTGACCTGTTCTCATCCCTGCTATGTACAGGGATTAGAATTTTGATGATGATGAGAATTTCCCGCCAATCGGCAGTTCCCGACTTTTTCACAATGACCCGATTTTTTAGGTTTGACCAGTTCTCCTCCCTGCTATATACAGAGATTAGAATTTCCCGTCAATCTCCAGTTTCCCGACTTTTCTGCAATGACCCGCCTTTTTCCATCTGACCTGTTCTCATCGCTGACAGAAAGAATGGGGGAAACTAGCGGGTGTGTAGCGTATCTTGCACCAGTTTCTAAAGTCTCAATCTGTATTGTCTTTGTAGCAAAGGGCAAAGTGCATGTGCCCCGGGAGCTGTCATTACACCGGATGGGGGTCACGTGTGCTGGCGACAAGACCCGGATCGAAGACGTCTGCAGCCAGGTCACTGGCCTTGACCTTACCAATAATCAGCTCACAAGTTGGCACGAGGTAACTAAGCAAATTTGATTAATTTTTAGTTCCATAAAAGAATTATAAATAAAAAATATTGAAACTAAAATATTTATTTAAAAAAAACTAAAACCTAATAATGGCACCAACCATGGCAACTGAATGGTTTATTCCGCGACTGAGATTCCAGCCGTTGAAGATAAAAGCGACATTTTTTCTTTTCGATTCATTTCAGATATTTACGCTGTTGAAGTGTACTCCATGTGTGTCCTTCCTGAATCTGAGTGAGAACCGCCTCACTGCGACACTCGTGGATGTTCCAGACCTGGCATTTCCAAACATTAAGGATCTCGCGTTGAACTCCACTTGTATTCCGCTAGCCTCAGTCGACGCTCTGCTCACCATTATGCCAAGGTTGATTGAGTGGTTATTTAATGCAATATTTACGGTGAAAAGCTAGTGGTAGCGGAAGACATTCCAAATAATAGCAGAATCCATATTCATATGCAGGTTTACATATTGTGGATATGTCAGAGTTGAAAAAAAGCTATTTCACTTTTTGATTTTGATCTTATGGTCAGGTTCAGAGCCGTGCAACGAAATTAGTTGCAGTTATAAAGGACTTACCCTATGAACAAAGGCTTAGGGAATTGAGACTTCCTACCCTTTCCTACAGAAGGAAAAGAAGTGACATAATTGAAGTATTTAAAATTATGAAAGGTTTTGATAAAATAGATATGAACCAATTTTTCACCTTGAATAAAAGAGAAGGCAGTCGGGGCCATACTCTCAAACTAGTAAAACCCAGAGCCATTTCAAAGTTAAGGCAACACAGTTTCTCAAACAGGATCATAAATATATGGAACAGTCTTCCACAAAATGTTATTGATGCCGAGTCAATAAATTCATTCAAGAACAGATTAGAAAAGGCATGGGCTGATGATCAAGGGAAATTTGATCCCTTATTCACCACATGCTACTAATTATTCCTTGTGTTGCATATTTACTTGCACTCTAGCAAAAATGAGAGACTAATAAGTGTTCACACTTCCTGTCTACCATTCGCTATTTTTATTTCGCTAAAGACTACATTAAAATATCCTGTGTAACATGGAAATTAAACACACATTCAGAACATCATTTTAACATACAGAACATATTCAAACAAGATTTGATTGGTTACAGTTAAGCAAGCAAAATTATGTCTTACAAGAAAAAAAGTTGAAACAAATTTGAGAGAAAGGTTTGTCAATTTTGATGTAAATGTGTAAAAATGTAAATTTTCACATTTTCACTTTAGCACAAAATCATATAAACATACCTTTGATACAATTTGTGGGATATATTAAATACATGAATAGTATAGTCTTACAAGAAAAAAAGTTGAAGTGAATTTGAGAGAACGGTTTGTGTAAATTTTAATGCAAATGTGTAAAAATGTAAATTTTCACTTTAGCACAAAATCATATAAACATACCTTTGATACATTATGTGGAATATATTAAATACATGAATAGTATAGTCTTACAAGAAAAAAGTTGAAGTAAATTTGAGAGAATGGTTTGTGTCAATTTTAATGCAAATGTGTAAAATGTAAATTTTCACTTTAGCACAAAATCATATAAACTTACCTTTAATACATTTTGTGGAATATATTAAATACATGAATAGTATAGTCTTACAAGAAAAAAGTTGAAGTAAATTTGAGAGAACGGTTTGTGTCAATTTTAATGCAAATGTGTAAAAATGTAAATTTTCACATTTTCACTTTAGCACAAAATCATATAAACATACCTTTGATACAATTTATGGGATATATTAAATACATGAATAGTATTGCTAACATTTAACACCCACAGCCACCAATACTTATTTGACTTGCTATTAAAAAAATAAGGAATTAAGTATGCCCATCGTAACATGGACACCAAATATGTGGTACCCAGCTTCAGAGAACGACACATCTATGCGCGCCTTTGCAGGGTGGAAGAGTTGCATCTGTGTATGAACGGATACGCGTCACTTCCGGTCCTCTCGACTCATCCGAGCGTCTCTACGCTCTACCTGAACGCCAACAACCTGACCGACTTCCGGCAGGTCCTGTCGCTCAGCGCGTCATTTCCCAGCCTGCGGCAGCTGCTGCTTCTACAGAACCCGCTGAGCTGCCTTCCAGAACCAGAAGTCCTGCAAGAGGCATTCCACAACTTGCGGTGCGTTAATTCTGTTTGCGCAAAAGATCTGGTGGGGGCCATTACTGCAAGAAGTGGTAATAGCTTATTCCAGGGGGTGTTAGATGAAAGATTCACCCCTACACAGAGTGGCGGTGAATGCCAACGTATTCTAAATACAGGCGAAAATTGATTTAGTATCAAACAGGAAGTGGAATTCCTGGTTCCAGTATCTAATGGCTACTTATATTGGCACAAAGTTGGTGAAATGGGGGGAGAATGCAAAAAAGACAAAATAGTGACCACAGAATGCTGTCGATTTCACTTTTTTAAAGTCCGTTAAGCTGCAGGTTTTATTATATTTTTTAGCTCAAAGGTAGTGTGAAGATGTATATCAAGAATATATTTCGCTTTTCAAATTAAGAATTTATGCGCTGATTTCATTTACCCAGCCTTTCGCCACTAATGGGTTGTTTTTCACCCCTACTGCAAGTACAGGGTGAATCTTTTATTTAAAGTTGCACAGTCCGATGGTTTTGAATTTCTGTATTTTTTTTTAGATAAATATATTAGATCGATCACTAAGTATCTACTTTCCATTAGTTCAAAGTTACTTTTATTTTAAATGGTAAACTTTTGAGATATTTTGAGTGCAAACATGGAAAATTAGTTTTGGCAAGCTTGCCAAAACTCTGACACCATAGACTTTTGCGGTAACAGGTTCTGTTAAATTGACTCAATATTGGCTTCTACGCAGAAACAAATGCTTAATAAGTGCATCAGTATCTAAGTTAGATATGTCAAATCAAATCTAGATAATTGGTTTGGTTTTGAAAATTTGATATTTCATCGGACTATGCAGCTTTAGGGAGCGGGGTTGCTATCCTGAGAATCGATCCTACAGACTATCCTTGGAGAGTGTTCCATTGTTCTTGTTTTGACTGTATTATCGCCCATGCCACTAATTCCCTTTTTCTTATGAATTATTTTCTTTTGACAATTTCTGTGACAGTCGGTAAGTCCTGTGATTAAATCTACATAAAAGATTCACCCCGTACTACAGTAGCCTGAGATGGGGTGAAGAACAACCCTTTATATAAAAAAAAGTGCCGAAAATGTGGGTAAATGAAATGAGAACATAAATTCTTAATCTAAAAAGCAAAATATATTCTTCACATTCTTTGATATATTTACCCTAAACTTTTGAACTGATTAATAGATTATGTCCAGTAAATCAATGAACTTTAAAAATTTTTATTGACAGAGCCCGCATATCAACATGGCAGCCATTGGCAGGAAGTTGAGAGGTTCCTGTGTAATATTCCAATCTAGGTCAGGAAACAGTCATTTTCATTGGCTGATGTAGTCGGGTGATACAACCAACTCATTCAAACATGGAGGATTTACTTCATGGACTCTTGTCACTTTAAACTGATTTTGCGTCATTATGCCTTGATATTATGCAATTTGAACACTGGAGGGTATATGTTGAGAGAAAACATACAATCTGATTTTAGCTATTGGATTTGAATCAACATACGGTAGGAATGCCAAACTAAGACCATCAACAGTGAGACACATTTTCTCCAACTTTTACATAGGGTTGTAATTCACCTCTGACTTGTGAATATAACCTATGCTGCCGACAAGGCGTAAAGAAACCACCAATCAATCAACCGATCAATCAACTATCTATATGCTGTCCTCTCTATGTACAGGTGCCTTAATATCTCTGAGACGAAAATTACATCCTGGACCGAGTTGGAGAAACTGCGACATTTTCCTGTCCTCACTGACATCCGCCTGAAGGGTCTTCCGCTCTTTGAGGTAAACTCGATAATATCGTAGCAGTCTGCACTGACCTCTCAGGCAAGGAACCACCTAGATAGGTGGGCGTTGATAGGGTGATGACATCAAGGAGTCTAGGTAGTGTAATGGTTAGCATGCTAGTCTGGAATGGCATGAGGTGTGGGTTCGAATCCTGTATTTCCCATTTTAATCACCCCAATGTGACTGAGTGCGGTGTTCTCTGTGGCAGAGTGGTTAGAGTGTCTGACTTTTTTCTAGGTCGGACTCCTAATCTGAAGTTCGGTGGTTCGATTCCACCTCTGCCACTTTGGATTTCCACCGCTGTGTATAACTTATAGCGTCATCAAAGGCCGGTTGCTCTCATACCATGTCTATGTGGTGTGGGAGGTTAAAATTCCCTTGGGTCTGTAAAAGTGTAGGCTCGGGCTTTCTATCGACAAACTGTCTAATGGTGAAAAAACGTCTATTCAGACTTATGCATGATATGCAGTATAAATCTTCAATCAATCATCAGGTCATGGTGCAGGCAGTCTGGTCTCCCAGTGGGTAGCACTATAAAGTCGCCATGAGTTCGCACTGTCATAAGTCAGTGCCCGTCCTGATGTGACCTTAGACGCTGCTGAGACATAAAACACAAACAAACAAACAAACAAACACTGTAAACTCAACCAGTAGCGGCCAACTTGACCAAAAAACCCACCTACAATGGAATGAGCCTGGAAATGATTCTCGTTGGATCCTACTGAGGTACATGATTATTCAATATTTACCTACTTACTAACTCAATAGGCCCCACCTGAGATTACCATGAACACAACTTCTATCACAAAGGGCCACCCTACATCCCCCATCACCCTTTCAAAGAGTATGTTACTAATAGAAAGATAGTCAGTTATGCCCCACCCCCTACTAACGCCTACCATACTAGTTTAACATAGCTACCTCCCCGCATATGTTTCTTTTCGCTTATCTTGTTCTTTACCTATCATTCATGTACCGATGTTTTGCTTAGTTACCTGTAATTGTCTATCTGTATATTGTTGTAGATTTGTTTACTGTGTAAAGGCAATTGTGATTAGGGCTGGAAGACCAGTGCATTAGCACTGACAACATGTTATTCAAAGGAATAAAAACACTTGAACAAAAAAAACAAAAACAATTATTAATTGTTCACGGTGGGAAACCCAGTGTTTTGATGGTGACAAAAGTTGATTAAACGGGAAATTTCAATTGTGGTCTTCCTCATTTCACTGGTCCTTGCCCTATCCTTGTGATGCTGAGGGCCAGGCTAGGTAGCGACAAGTATAAATTTTTATGTCATTGGTTTGACTCGACGAGCGTTCGAATGCGTGTGTACAAATCCCACAACCTACCAAAATGGAAGGCGAGGTGGATGTTCAAATAATTCGGCTATGCCATCAGATGAATAAAGTGTGAAGCGAAATTCAGTTTCATCAAAGTTGACACAGTTTAAGCAGCACATTTGTTTCGTTTTTTCAGGGTATAGAGGAGAAGTTACGGCGGCAACTGATTATTGGCTTTCTGCCAAATCTCACCAAGCTGAACCTTAGTGATGTCACAGAAGATGAACGCATGGCGGCTGAGCGGATGTTCATACGACACTTCAACAAGGACATGGACATGAAGCCGCGAAGGTATATCAGCTGGTTGTCTTACTCAGGGATGAAAGATCTCCGTGATTTTGAGGGTTTCTGCAATTTTTCATATTCACCGAGTATAACCCCGTTCAACCAAACTTGAAGGGACCCTAGAAATTTGTTTGGATTAACCGATCAATGGTTCAACCGAGCTTTGACTTTGACTTAGCTTTGGCAAAAACGGGGGTGCATTATGAATGTACAATGTATGTGGACACTTTGATTATTGTTTTTTATGTATATACAGTTTAACCCCGTTAAACTAACCTCGGTTAAATCAAACGATCGGTTAATCCAAACTTTTTTCGGCGACCTGCAAAATACTACCATTTATTATATAAAAGCGTCTCAGATGACCTTAAAACCACATGAAAGTTTGGTTTAACTGTACTGGAAGTGGCCTGGGGCCGACAATTTTGTTTGGATTAACCAACTTTCGTTTAACCAACTTTTTTATATGATAAATGGTAGTGTTTTGCCAGGCCGCCGAAAAAAGTTTGGATTAACCGATCGTTTGGTTTAACCGAGCTTGGTTTAACGGGGTTATACTGTATATACATATATGACAGCAATTGGTTAATCTGAATCCCGTTCTCATAGTAACTTGCAGATCCTTATATGACCTTAGATTTTGCTACAACTTAAATCCCAAGCAAGAAAGAGTTTGGCATGGGCGATAATACAGTCACAATGAGGACAGTTGAAACCTGGGCAGTGTTCAGGGTATGTCTCGGCGATGTCGCGGCGATGCTTTTTGGCCTATTTGCGTTCAGGGTGCGTCGTGGCGATGCCTCCCTTTTCAGATAGGAGACAAAAAGCGCCTCGAAAATGGCCGCTGTATCCAGTGGTTTCAGCCTATCACAGCACAGCTTCCCATTGCAAATGTCCGCCGCCTATGGGGAATGTCATTTTCGAGACAACCAACTGCTTTTGCCATTCAGACTGGCGTGATGTCATGCCCGTCGCCGAGGCACCGCCGAGACGGACTCTGAACGCGGCCCTGACTTCCGACATTTTCCCACGATTCCTTGACAGTGCTAATCCTATGGGGGGAAATTCATGTTTTCGCAGAAATTCATCGTTGGTATAATAACTATGGTTTGGTGCTGCCTGAACCCGCTAGGTGGCGCCATGATCTTCCCGATTTTAGCGTTTTTTTGCCAGATCCATTTGTTTGTTTGTTGTTTTACGTCCTAGCAACATCTAAGGTCATATCAGGACAGGTACCGACTTGTGACAGTGCGCACTCATGGTGACTTTATAGTGCTGTCCCACTGGGAAACAAGGCCACCGGCACCATGACCTGGTATCCCACTCAGTCACATTATCCTGACACTGAGCCATCCAGTCTTGCCAGATCCAAGTTTCATCCCTACTTACAGGTGTTCAATGGATATGGTATACCAATGGGTAGAGCGCAGGCTTCCCATGTGGAAGGTCGGGAGTTAGAAACCTGGCCGAGTCAAACCAATGACATACAAAATTGATACATGTCGCTACCTAGCCTGGCACTTGGCATTACTAGGATAGGACAAGGACCGGTTAGCACAGTGTCAAGATAACGCCACTGAGTGGGATATCGGGTCATAATGCCGGCAGCCTGGTCTCCCAGTGGGGCAGCACTATAAAGTCGCCATGAGTGCGCACTGTCACAAGTCGGTACCCGTCCTGATATGGCCTTAGATGTTGCCAGGATGTAGAACTCCAACAACCAACCAACAACTTTCTCGCTTTATCCATCACCAGAACCTACGAACTTGAGGAGAAGCACGGGCAGTTGGAGCCGCTGGTGGACATCCGCTTCGACAGCGAGTCAAACTTGCGCACGGTGCAGGTCCATTTCGAGGGCGCGGTGTCCATGCGGCAGGTCGATGTCCGCGACACCGTGAAAACGCTCAAGAAGCGGCTGGCGCAGGAAGTGGCCATGGTGGCGCCATCCAAGCTGCGTTTCTATCACCAGTCACCCAAATCCCCGCTAGGCATGGACGACCTGGTCACCTCCCTCTCCAGACAGCTGCACTCGTTGAAGGTCGAGGACGGCGATTCCTTTTACATGAAGCTCAAATAGAGCATACTTTTCTTTTGTTCTTTTTACATAGCCGCTTAAAATTTTTTTTTTTTTTTTTTCCCCTTAAAAAAAAAGATTTTAGGTACATTAGGGCCGTATTCGATTAACACGACCCGGGCGACTCAGGTCACTCGAGTTGCTAGAATTTCAAATCGACCACCGCGAGTGGAGTTGACAAAAACAAGTGCTGTGTGCAAAAAGTCCCGACCCCAGTAACCCACGTCTTGGCTGGGGGTGGCTAGGAGCGATGATGTCACATTTGTGCTGGTACCGTCCTGTAGCAGTACAAGTCCTATGTGTTTTTAAATTTAAAAAAAAAATTTATTAGATTAATGAAATGTAAATATAACTAAACTATGCAATTAAAAAATACTTTAAATCCTATTTTGCTGTAGTTATATCATTTATTTAAAAATAAGAACAAGTTTTGGATTAGGCCACCATTCTTTTCATCCTGAGCGTGGAGAAGCGTGTTAGTTTATTCAACCCAAGTCTGTAGGATGTGCGCATGCGCCAAAACGTTGCTCGGATGACCGGAGTTGATTAATCGAATACACCCTAGTTGATTAAGATGGGGAAATTTCAATAAAGAGTTCTTTATGACCAGTACATATTTTTTCTGGTACATTAGTTGATTAAGCGGGGGAAATTCCAACCGCAAACAATTGGGTCTTCCTCATTGCACTGCTCCTTGCCCTATCCTAGTAATGCCTAATTCCAGGCTATCTAGCGACAAGTATAAATTTGTATGTCATTTGGCCATCCCGTGCGCAGTTCTTACAAGGACTATTCCGCATTAACCCCTCAGACAAGAAGCCGCATAAGCTGTGTTTACACGGGCAAATGTAAAACGATTTAGACAAAGCGATTTATATGAAGCGATGTAGTGGCGCGTTTACACGCAACTAGTTTGAAGGCGGAAATCGATATCTGCGCATGAGCAAGTCCAGACTAACCAGCACCAGTTTGGGTTCGTCGACATCACCATGAGAGAGTGTGGGTTCGACCTAGATCTGTATGGACTGAATCGTATTGGTTTGGAACGGTCAAAACTTCTGCTGGGCAGTGAAACCCTAAAACTAAATGATGAAAAAAATATCTGTGCACAGCTAGCGGTTTCATAGACTAAATTCTATAATATGCGCTTTTGATCGACTGGAAAGTCAACAAACTAAGGTCTCGACTGCGCATGCGTGTGATGCGCTTAAGCTAGATCGATTCATATAAACGACCTCGCTAAGTGGTTTATATAAAGCGAATAATATGAATCGATTCAGTCCTAAAACGGCACAGCGTCGCGTTTACACGGCAAATGTAAATCGATCTAGACAAGTGGTTTTATATGAAGCGTTTTAACTCGCCCGTGTAAACACGGCTATGGACAGAGGTAGGTGTGGAAAGGGTGATTGCATCACAGAGCCTAGATGGTGTAATGGTTAGGGCGCTAGTCTCTGAATGGCAAGAAGTATGGGTTTCAAATCTGGTCTGGGTGCAATATTTCCCCAATCCCCCCCCACCCCCACCCCCACCCCCCTACTGACATTACAGGGTTTGTACGGGTCCTGGAAAACTTGAAAACTCCTGGAATTGATAATTCAGGATTCCAGGCCTGGAATTTGTCGGGAAATCCTGGAAAATGGAAAAGCCTGACTATGTTATTTTAAAGCCTATATGTTATTTTTTAATCATAAATAGCTGAGGTGTTATGCGCATACGTTCTTTATTCATTAATCGGTGATGTTTTGTGTTTAAATTGATTTCGGTGGGTCTGTTATCCCACCTCTTGATTTTTATATTTTAATCTATACATGTTTGTTGCTATTTTGTTATGCTTACTAACATTTCACATTTTACACAGTGAATCGACTATGAATACGCCGTGTTTCAGGGTACTTTAATTTTATAAATGACTTAAAAACATCCTGGAATTTTTCACTGAAAATCCTTGAATTTGTTTAGTGAAAATGGGTATCAACCTGACATTGTTATGACTCGTAGCTAAACCTGTCAGAAGCATCTTGTGATGATACAGTAACTGTGGTGCTCTCTGTGGCGGAGTGGTTAGAGTGTCTGATTTTTTTCTAGATTGGACTCCTATTCCTAATCTGAAGGTCGGTGGTTTGATTCCCCATGCCATCACCTCTGCCAATTTTGATTTCCACCGCTGTGTATAACTTACAGTGTCATCAAAGGCCGGTTGCTCTCATACCATGGCTATGTGTTGTGGGAGGTTAAAAAATCCATTGGGTCGGTAAAAGTGCAGGCTTGGGCTTTCCACCAACCAACTGTCTAATGGTGAAAACAAGTCTATTCAGACTTATCTATGATAGGCGGTGTAAATCTTCAAGAAAGAAGAAAAAAACTGAACTGAGGGGAAGCTTCGGTTATCTACGTGTGATGTTGGAAGTGGTCTTTGATCTCTTAGTTTGCAGTTAAGTACTTATTTTGTGAGCTACAGTGTTTTTGCTTGCCTTTTGAGGTTGTTGCGCTTTGGAGAGTTATATGTGAGGTATAAGCATTATGGAAGTATAAAGGCGTGGAAGGGTATTATTATTGTTGTCCATTATTATTACTGAATGCCATACTCTGTGTCTGGCATCCTCTTTCACCATGTGACTGGTGGCACCGTTACCGGCCCAAATTATAACCAGGGATTCTCTACTCTGTCATTCACGCCCCAGATTTTTTATTTTTATAAAAAAATATATATCATCATCATCATCATCATGCTGTCGGTCGCGATGCAACAAAGACTGCTTTTATTACTTGACTGTTGCTCTCCATTTAGCTCTCTGGTGTGAGAGTGAGGTCCATGAAAGCTGCCTGCAAAGTGTTGAAGTGCTGCTGGCTTTTGCAAGTTACCAGTGACACTCTCTCAGGGAGCAAATAGAGGTCTCACACCGGCAAGAACATGTCCAGACAGGCGCAAAACTATTTGTCCCTGCAGTGACTGGTTGCGAGTTGTTGGGAGTTCCATACATCAACCGCCCTTGATGCTGCCACAGTGACATGGTTTTCTGTTTAGGGTTTGCTCCCTTAGCCTTCAGTTCTGTCAAAAACCTGTACCACAAGGCCGTGGTTTACAACTCTGAAGGGCAGGGGCGTCAAACTCCCTGAGGTATTGCAATACCTGCATACCCAATATATGTTATATATATAAAATGTAAAAGAATATATATATGTTATATATATATATATAAACAGGAATGAGGGGTGGGATATGGGGAAAGGATTATATATATATATACATATATATATATCGGCGATCCAGAGAGTGTTACAGACAGAAGCGGGAGGTGGCACCACCATCAGATCTGAGGTTCAGTAGGTTGGAGCAGTAGATGACTACCCCAGGCTCCAGCACCCGATGACTGAGGGGCGAGCTGAGGAGCTGTGGGAGGGGGGGGATTCCGGACTATTATACTCGTATAATTCTTATATAGCAGATATATGTTAGTGTTGGAGGGGAAGTCTCGGAATCGTTCGGGGTTACCAATGGGGTCAAGCAAGGTTGTGTACTGGCCCCCACGCTCTTCTCCATCTTCCTATCAGCAATGCTCGACGAGGCTTTCCGAGACATGGGGGATGGCATCTTTATACAGTCAAGACAGCGCTGACTTATTCAATGTCGCACACTTCAGAGCGAAGACCAAGACTACTCAGATACTGGTGAGAGAGCTACTATTCGGAGATGACAGTGCACTGGCTGCCCACTCTGCTGAAGAGATCCAGAAAATAGTGGATGCTTTCTCCGATGCATCAAAGAAGTTTGGCCTGAAGATTAACATCAAGAAGACGGAGGTGCTGTACCAACCCAACTCTACAAGAACCTGAAAGGAGGAGATCATGGTTGACGGGAACAAGCTGAACTCTGTTCCGGAATTCACCTACCTCGGAAGCACTACATCAAGTGATGGACACATTGATGCTGAAATACAGAGGAGGATGGCCAAGGCTAGCGCATCTTTCGGCTGACTATGCCAGAGACTCTGGAACAACCACCATGTGTCCATTCGGGTCAAAGGCAAGATCTACCATGCAATCGTGCTATCCATCCTACTATACGGAGCCAAGGCCTGGACAGTGTACAGACGACAGGTGAAAAAGCTGCATGCCTTCATGATGCGACATCTGCATTCAATCATGAGGCTAACCTGGAAGGACAAAGTGACAAATAAAAACTGTCTTCTGGCTACAGAAAGAGAGGGTGCCCTCGTCTCCGGTTCAAGGATACCATCAAGAGAAACCTGAAGCTGAGAGACATTAAGACTGACTCATGGACGCAACTCTCACAGCAGAGAGCTAAATGGAGAGCGGCAGTCAAGTAATGAAAGCAGTCTTTGTCGCATCGCGACCGACAGCATGATGATGATGATGATGATGATGATATATGTTACATATAAATATAGGCTATAACAAATGAGAGACAAACAAGAGGAAGCCTCTTTTTATATGTGTGGAGGGGGTCAAATGGTTCTCTTTCTTTTCTTAAGTAGAAAAAACCTCTACAAACTGGAATTGTAAATGCTTGCCGTACTGTTAGGTTACATTTTTATCCGAGACTGTTTGATAAACTACTATATATTGTGTAAACATATTAGAATATCTAGAATAGAAATAACTGTTTTGTAAACTATAATAAAATTTAATTCATGATAAAAAGCTGCCTTAAGCAGGAGTCTGGAGAACTGATAACATTTTTCCAAGAAATGCGGCTTTTCTGGAAACCTATTCCATAAAGTGGGACCTGCCACGCAGAAGGCACAAGCACCACATAATTTGAGTTGAGACGGGGACACGTAATTTAGTATTTTACTAGATGGTCGGAGAGTTTAGGATGACTGTTTGAGGAACAGAAGATTGTGCCGATACTCTGGTGCTTCGTGTTGATAGTTTCACTTGCGGTTAGTAAAATCATGCACTCAATCCGCTGTTTTACTGGCAATGAATATAATTTTCTTAAAAAATATTTTTGAGTATTTGATATCTCTAGTCACACCAGCTTGCGACCACCTTGCGAGCGATCGCTGACCATTTTTGTCGCAAGGAGGTTGCAGCTGCTGCACCAAAAACCTCCTTATGACTAAAACAATTGTCAGCGCTTGTGACCAGTCTGCGACCGCTCGCACACTCAGTGGGTGCATTTTGGTCACTGACCGCTGAACAACCGGTTGCCAACAATAGTTTTTTTGCTTTGGTTGCAAGGTCACAAGTAGATCGCCGGCATTTAGTCGCAAAGTGGTCGCATAGAAGCATTAACCATGCTGTGACTGGGATCTTTGGTTGCAAGGTCGCAAGCTTTTGGTCGCAAGCAAATGCTGATCGTAGTGTGACTAGGGCCTTAGTTATTGTCTATGCAAGCAGCATTGTTTTAAACTCGTTTAAAGTGATTGGTTTTATATCCAGTTATTCAATGCAGAGTTGCAGTAGTCAATGTGTGATGTAATACAGATATTACAAACTAAGTAAATGTTTCATTTTGTGTAAAAATGTCGTAAGAATAGGTACAGATATAGCAGGAAATTGCAAACCCTGTAAATCCACTTGTGATTTCCTAGGAAATCGCAAACCCCCATGCCATATATGGGAATGGGGGGTTTGCGATTTCCTAGGAAATCACATATCCCCCCTGGACATCGCAAACCCCCATGTTTGGCATTCTTAAAGCAAGAACATGTGCTTTGTGTAGGTTTGTTTTGCTTTTAAAATTCCCACAATGCACCGTGACGCTGGAATTACGAACTGGTCTATTGTAAAAATTGTATTTATGTAAGCATGATTAAGCAACATTTATTTTTATATGAGGGGATTCCTCACAAGATGTATGAATGGATTATTTTTAATTTCATGCCTGTCACAGCAAGGGCCATATTCACTGCGATCACTCACAAGAAGTATAGGTCAATTTTTGTCAAAGATACTAGACTATATCATTAAGAAAAGCCAGTACAACTATCTGTATCATTATCCTACATGATGCTGAAGTGAATAAAGGCCAGGGGACCAGGCTACTGTTTTCAGCAATTGTGCAGTCAGAATTATGAATGGGACTATTGCAAAGAGTCGTAGCAGCAGAGTCGGTGAACTGTTTCAAGTCCCGACTGGATGCATACTGGTCAAGCATTACATATATCTTGGAGCCAGTGACAGTTGCTACGATCGACCACATCTGAAGAACTGTCTCCATTTCTATTAATTAAGAGCGGCTAACAGGTCCAAGGCCTATTATAGCTGTATCCTATTGATTGATTGATTGAAAGATGTTTTCATTAGGATTAATCCATCTTGATCCTCCTTGAATCCATTTTATCCCCCCAGATCTGGTAGAAGTTCAAAATCAAACATATACCTGCCATGCTTGGGGTGATAAATGCTACAAAGCATGGGGTGTTTGTGATCTCCAGGGCGGGGTTTGCGATTTCCTAGGAAATTGCAAACCCCGGGGTTTGCGATTTCCTGCTACACCGGCAGTACTTAGATAACATTGGAAGAAAGTGTGAAAATCATGAAAAATTGCTTAGTTTTTAAACACTCCTATTTGGGTGTATGTTTAAATTAAAAATACATAGAAGGTACTGTGAATGAACGAAAGCTTTATTTGTTATTTTAATACCAAAACTACTTGGGCTGTATATTAAGACAACACACCAAAAGGCACTTTATTACAGGCACTTTTGCTAATTACCGCATTCTTTTGCATCTCAATAATCAGAACAAGTACCAAAGCATGTGGTTTTGTTTCACTCGGTGCTGAATCGCCATTGGTTACACAGGCTATTAATAGATCACATCAGAAAGACCACTAAATGAGTTTTAATTTGGTATATGATAAACCTATTTAAAACAAAATAAAATTATGCCAAACAAAAAAGATGTACATGTTTCATTCAGTGTTAGAGGCAAATTTTGTTCGAGTAAATTAAAAAAATCTTAGAATGTGAATATCTTGTGAGCTAAACAAGCTAGAACCTTTCTGTTGTTTGTGTTATTCTGCATTTAAATAGCACTAAATCAAGATGGCATTCTGGAATTAACTGCCCCAGTTTAAAGATCTAAAAAATGACTGCCAGTACCTATTAACATATTGTAATGGCCCACGGCCCTCCGACTCCCCACACTGCCACGCACACATGGAAGAATGCCAAGATTCAATGTCAGTACACTTCAACTTGGTTTATTGAACCAATCTGCTCTCTGCGGCGTCCAGTCAACTGACCCGCCCCCTGACTCGCCAGATCCCACATCGACTCTATAGGTTGGGTGGGGGGCTGAGCTAGCCACACGCAGTAGAGGGCAGCCCAGTCGGGGTCTGCCCTGTGGCTAGCCTGCCGCCACCTCGCGCAGTTCAGTGTAACTGCGTAGGTGCGTGGCGTAGTCTCCGCCGCTACCGCGTGGTATTTGGGCTCATGTACAGACTACTACAATATTAAGAATCTCACTATGTGAACAATGAAACATACATCGTTTAGTAAAATACTTGGATTTTAGGCTTTTATGTCCTAGCAACATGTAAGGCCATATCATGCCAGGTAGCACCTTCTGATCATGCGCACTCTTGGTGGCTGTATACAGGCATGTGATTTCTCTGGTTTTAACCCAATTCCTTTTTTTTCCATGGTCACTGAAACCGGAATTCTAGGGTCTTTTTAATTCCGTTTTTTTTCTGGCCGCCTAAACACCTCTGAAATACACTATTTCAATCCCTCTCGCGACTCAGTGGGATGCTGTGTGTCCCTACAATAACCTCTGTTTTTTCCCCCTGCACCCAATCACATACCTGTGTAAAGTGCCGCCTCATTCAATGCACCATGATAGGTGTCATCACTGTTTAATTATCCTGACACTCAGTTTGTGATGAATAAATAAACACACATTCAAATCAAATTATTTAATTCACTGATATACTTTTATTTTCAGTTATTTCTGACCGAATTGACCGAAACTGCTGATCAAAATAACCCACAAATTTAAAGTTGCATAGTCTGATGGTTTTGAGTTTCTCACATTTTCTGAGATAAACATATTAGGTTGTTCATTATAATCTACCTTACTTTAGTTTAAAGTAACTTATTTTCAATCGCAAACCTTTGAGATATTTGAAATGGAAACATGCTAAATTAATTTTGGCAAGCTTGACAAAACTCTATCACCATAGGCTTCTGCAGTAACAGGTTCTATTTATTGACTCAGTATTCCCTTATATGTGACGACAAATGTTTAATAAGCGCACCAGCATATAAGTTAGATATGTAAAATCAAATTTAGATAATTGTTTTGGTTTTGACAATTGTATGTTTTCATCGGACTATGCAGCTTTAACCTGGGAAACATTAGTCATAATTTTCCCAAACTATTTTGATTGATGGAGTTTTACATCCTGGCAACAGCTAAGGTCATATTAGGACGGGTACCGCCTTCTGACAGTGCACACTCATGGTGACTTTATAGTCCTGCCCCACTGGGAGACCAGGCTGCCATCACCATGACCCGATATCCCACACATTCACATTATCCTGACACTGAGCTAACTAGATGTTGCCAGGACATAAAACGCACAACCAACCAATTTTATTTAAGTGAAATGTTGGCAGATCTGCAAGTGTACATTCATTTCCCCCCCCCCCTCCCTCCCGCCAAAGTATACAAAATACAATTTTCCACTTTTGCCATGAGTGTACACCATGGCAGATTGTATATAATGTATATGGGTCACTCTCCTGAAAACTTTCCAGTAGTGTCCCATGGAGTTAAAATTTAATATTTTAATTTTAAAAATTTTTTGGTTGCAAATGAAAGTTGGAAACCTCCGCTTTACATCTATGTAAAATATAAATTGATGAGATAAAAAATAAAGGTGTAGTCCATGATTAAGCTATGTCATATGGTAGTATAACATGTGTTGCTCAGACGTAACACATGTTTAGGATACCACAGTCTGCTTAATAAAAAATCTAAGCAGAATTAAATAATTTCATACTGAGAAGCGCATATTAATCATGGCATAATATACAGAAATATGTAGTGCATATATTGGGAAAAAAAGAAGTAATTCCCAGCCAGGCTTTATTCACTGAATAATTAGTGAACAATATTTGTGTGGCATCCAGACACCACTGGTTACATCTCTGACGGAAATTTTTAATGTTATTTCTGAAGACATCAAATAATTTCTTTTTTAAATTTAAGCATGCATACGTGTTAATAAATACTTCCTTTTGATTTGGGAACTGTTTTGTTTGATATATCAATGCAATACAAGATGCTAGTAAGGATTCAACCATGTCCCATATGTCATGTTACAAATGGCTGACTGTAAAATTGTTTATTTTTGGTACAAAAACACTTCATAACTAAAAAGACCAAAGTTGCATACGGTTTATTTTATTTCCTTTATTTCTTACATCAAATCTGAACATGAATATGAAAAGGATAAGAAAAAAATAAGTTTTATTGATTTAAAATCCCACCCCATGCTGAGCAGTTTTCAGGAGAGTGACCCATATACACTATAATATATTTGTTTATATATAATATATACATGTGAAAGTAGGGTAGTTTGTGTAGGATTGCATACAATGTGTATTTATAGTGACAGCATTGGTATATAGATACAGGGAGCGGGACATAGCTCAAGCGTAGCGTGTCTGCCTGTGAAGCGTTCAGTCATTGGATCAACTCCTTCTCGGTAGACCCATTTGCAGTTTGGGCTATTTTCCATTCCAACCAGTGGTCCACAACTGGTTCATCAAAGGCTGTGGTATGTGATGTCCTGTCTGTGGGAAAGTGCATATAAAATACCCCTTGCTGCTTATCGGAAAGGGTAGCCTATGTGGCGGCAGCGGGTTTCCTATAAAGAAATATGTCAGGATGTCCATATGTTTGATGTACAATAGCCGATGATACAAAAATGAATGTGCATTAGAGGCGTCGTTAAATATATTTTGTTAGTATATAAACACAGGTGAGTGTTGGTACGCAGGATGAGACATGGTGGGTGGTCTGACAATAGGAGGAATAGGACAGCACGGAGGAAGGAAATGCACAAGTCCAAGACCGTAGCTAACAGGGGGAAGAAAGAGAAAATTAACATCCCAGTCCCCCATAAAAAAACAAAAAAATCTCATGCCAAGCTTAAACACAGATAATGTGACAATTTATGTGATGTATAACGCATTATGCGAGTATAAAGGCGCGGAAGGGAATTAACTCCTTGTTATTATTATGTGCTAATTATTGTTAATATTACATGATACACTCTACTGCCTCCTCCATGTCGCGACTGGTGGCGCCACCCCCGGCTGTGCCTGGTACCTGCCTACCTTGGATACATCACTCGCGTCAGCGAATTTGTTTAAATATAACTTCTCGGAAATGGCTGGAAATAGCATTCCAGGGCCTTACATTTCAAAATTTCACATCCCACCTCCGGTCTCACTTCCGGTCTCCCAACCCACTTCCGGTCTTACACCCCACTTCCGGTCTCCCAACCCACTTCCGGTCTTACAACCCACTTCCGGTCTTACAACCCACTTTCGGTCTCACCCCACTTCCGGTCTTACACCCCACTTCCAGTCTCCGGTCCCACTTCCGCTCCCCCAACTTCCGGTAATCATCCCCACTCCCGGCTCAAACTCCACTTCCGGTCTCACCCTACTTCAGGTCTCCAATCCTGCATGGCCAGCACCGCCACACAGAGCGCATCTAACAGTAACAGTTCCAGGGAAGCTCTTCCCAGAAACTACCTCCAGCACAAACTCCCTGTTCAAAGTTCAAAGACTCCGTAATTCAAACCACTTGCGGCTTAAATCAATTCCGCATTCATTCATTTGCCATCATCACCACCACAATGCGTGTCTAGAACAACTACAGCGGCCGATTTTCTCAACATCTTCTTCCGCTTCTTCTTTGGCTTTGGCTTTGTCTTAAGTCGCCTCCGTTGCACTCTGCGCTCAGAGATGCTCTTCGAGTAACTGTGCTCTTCGAGATCCAACATCCGGGCCACATTGTTGACCTGGTTCGGGATGTCGCTACCGGAAACCCGCAACAGCTTGGGCACTGGTTCCATTCCAGCGACATTCAGCCACATCTCGGAGGGATATGGTTCGCTGACCGGTTTAACAGACGCAGCCGCTGCAGCTGAGGTTCTTTCCCAGCATGCATTGGGAGTGGGTTCCAATTGAGATTCTGCTTGTTCCTGACCTGGTTTGTGTTCCTAGAAGGAAAAAAAAGCCAACTATTTTAACCTCTCTCTCACCCCATGTGATTATTTCGTTAAATTTAAATAACTGTGAAAAAATACATGGTATAAAAGTGTGCAGCTGCATACATTGTGTGACTAAGAGGAGCGGGACGTAGCTCAGGCGGTAGAGTTTCCACCTGTGAAGGTGTGGATCATCCGATCGATCCTGCTCAGTGGACACATTTGCAGTTTTGGTTATTTTCCGTTCCAACCAGTGGTCCACAACTGGCTCATCAAAGGTTGTGGTATGTGTGGTCCTGTCTGTGGGAAAGTGCATATAAAAGATCCCTTGCTGCTTATCGGAAAGAGTAGCAGCCTATATGGTGGCAGCGTGTTTCCTCTAAAGAAATATGTCAGAATAACCATATGTTTGACGTCCAATAGCCTATGATAAAAATCAATGTGCTCTAGAGGCGTCATTAAATAAAATAAACTTTTACAGTGTGTGACTAATAACGACAAGATATATTAGTTTATATCGAATTATATACACCTGATTGAAGGCAAAACACCTAACTATGGCATAACAACGTATTATTAAAAAAGATATGGTAGACTTTGTAAGGTACCCGCAATATTTATTCAAAAAAAGCCTCACAGTCAACAAAAACATGGCAGGAAGGAAGTCTTTCTTTTCGAGTTAATGTCAGCTTACGTAAGAAATCAACCAAAGAAACGCGCATCATCATGCTCCACTGATACTTCACCATGTGTGGGTTGTTAATAGATTGTTTTTTTTGTGCCTACTGTACACATTTCATATTAATTTTAATATTTTTTTTACTAACTTTGGTCAGTTCAACCAGAGTGGCATCCATTCTTAAGTCACATAACCGCGAGCGTTGTTAACTCCGCCAATAGTTAGCACCAACGATACAGTTTACCAAATAACGGTACAGATGGATTCCACCAGATGGTAGCACTGTATTGAAATGGGACCGGAATATAGCAGAGAACGTAGATATATACATGATCTCTGAATATAGTCAAGAGTCCGTGAATATATATATATATATATTTATATATATATATATATATATATTCACGGCCCATATATATATATATATATATATAGTATAGTTATACGAATCTTACCTGGGTATAGATGATGGATAACTGTTGTTTTCCCGAGGTATAAGCCTCGGGTAGACGTGGGCTAGGGAGAAGGAAGCACGTGAGGTACCAGCAATTTTAACCTACTTATTCAGGATAAAAATGATCTTTCAATACAATGGATACTATGATTTTCCCGTAACGGTACACCAACGGGATAGACGTGGTAGGGTGTGGTGGGCGGGCCCTAGCCCACGTCTACCCGAGGCTTCTACCTCGGGAAAACAACAGTTATCCATCATCTATACCCAGGTAAGATTCGTATAACTATACTATTTTACCTCGGTATACAGCCTCAGGCTAGCCTCAGGCTAGGGAGACCTTTACATAATTCATTTTTATCCTTAATATCATCCATTCTTATATAATATTCAACGTTTTTGTTCTCACCTATTCTTGTTAGTTGGCGAGCAGGCGCTTTGCAATGCCGGTAGGCTTTTCTAGTCGCTTGTTGTAATGTTTTGCAAACGACTTAGCCGTCTTCCAGCCTGCATGCGCTAGTATTCTTTTGACAGAAATACCTAGCAACCGTGCCTTGGAGACCATGGCACCTCTAGTTGAGTGGGATGAGTATTTGCCCGTATCCACTCCAGCCAATTTCAACACCGTAATTGTCCATCTGGCAAGGGTGTCTCGTGAAATTGCCTTATGTGGCTTTATAAAGCTCACTAATAGTTGTTGTGATGCACGTAAATCCTTTGTCTTAGATATATAAGCCCGTATGGCTGACACAACACATAATTTCCGATCATTCGGAAAACAGTCTAAGTGAACCGTAGATAAAGGGTCACCTAACGTGTTCGATTTAAGCAATTGTGCTAAATCAAACGTAGCTTGTTTCTTGTCTATTTCTAATCCAGTTAAAGATAAAGCAACAATCGTCTGTCCTCTGTGTCCGGTTACTAATAATAACAGGACCGCGACCTTAAAACCTAATTGTTTTATATCTAACCACGAGTTGTGAGGCCAAGCCTGAAACAACTTAAATACTATAGACACATCCCAAAACCGACTATACTTTGGTTTTGGAGGATTCCTTTGATAAATTGAACGAAGTAGATAACAAAGAACATAATGTTTTCCAACTGTTTCGCCATCAATTCTCGGTAATATGATTGATAACGCACATCTTGCCGCATTGATCGACCCAAAGGATAGTCCTTCATCCTCTAGAGAACGAAGAAAACGAGCTACTTGTGAAATTGTTGGATTTGTTGGCTTAACTTTCATTAACAAACAATGTACACCCCATTTCTTTAAATAGGATGTGTACATTTTGACAGTTCCTGGCCTCCAGGCATCAGCTACTATCCTATTCTCAGTAATTTTGTCCAATCCAAATTGCTGCAGCTGGTTCCTTAGAAAAGGAATGCCAATAGGGGCGTCGTTGACACGTCGCCGTGAACCACTAGCGGTCCGTGGTGTGTCAGATTCCCGAGTTTTCTTGGGAATCGTATATGTTCTTTTGCCAGTTGTGAAACTGCTGGCAGCCAAGGTTGCGTGTCCCAATCGGGCACCACCAGTATAGCATGTGTCCTTTCCAAACCGATTTTCCTGACAACTCGGCTGATAATGCTAAACGGTGGGAAAATATAAAAATAATTATGTTCCCAGATAATAGCACTTATGTGAGATGATTTTCAGACACATTGAAGATTGCAAGGGAGTGACAATAGGTGGCATGAACGTCAACAATCTTAGATATGCCGATGACAGTGTAATACTAGCAGACAGTGAGAAAAACCTACAAGATATAGTGAATAGAATCAATAAAGCTGGAATACTATTCAACATGAAGATGAATGCCAGGAAGACCAAAACAATGGTTATAAGTAAAAAGACAGATAAACCAAATGTCAATATAACCATAGATGGCACAAACATAGAACAAGTATCCGAATTCATATATCTCGGACAAAAGATTACAAATGATGGGAGATGTGAGGAAGAAATTAAAAGAAGGATAACAATAGCCCGAACAACATTCTCCAAAATGTATAGAGTGTTAACATCAAGTAAGATATTAATACAAACAAGGAAGCGTATTCTTCAGTGTTATGTGTGGTCTACTCTAATGTATGGGGCAGAGACATGGACAATCTCTAAGAAAATGTACAAACGTTTAGCAGCATTTGAGATGTGGACTTATCGAAGGATGATGAAAATATCATGGACAAAGAAGATCACCAACAAAGAAGTTCTCAGAAAAATTAAAAATAAGAAAAGCTTGTTTGCCACTATACAGACAAAGAAACTTATTTATTTTGGCCACATCATTCGTCAGAGTTCAATATACCGTACATTGTTGGAAGGGAAGGTGAATGGCAGCAGAGGGAGAGGGAGACCAAGAACATCATGGTTTACAAATATTTCACAGTGGACAGGCTTGAATTATTCACAGTCTATCAGAACAGCACACCATCGGGACAAGTGGAGAACCATTGCATCCAACCCTCGACTAGAGGATGGAACTATTGATTGATTGAGGCAAACGCATCTACTTTCCAAGCATCCGGTTCAGGATGCCAAGAAACATAACAAGGTAATTTGTTATTATTTCGTGATGCAAACAAGTCAACTTTAGGTGTACCCCATTTTTCACAAATGAAGTTAAACAAAGGTGTAGAGAGAGACCATTCTAAATGGTCATGGAAATTTCTACTTTTATGGTCTGCAAGTGTATTTTGTGACCCTGGAATATGCGCTACAGTCAGCCAGACTTGTTGAGCCTGTGCCCAGTTCCAAATCAGTTTAGACAACTGATTGCAAGGCTTTGATTTGGTTCCACCCATGTTACGAATATATGCCATGGCAGTAGTATTATCAGTTAGTATTCTAACCTGTGATTTATTTATCTTTACTAAACTACGTAAGCCCAGATAAATAGCACGCAATTCTAGTGCATTAATATAGTCTGATTTTTCATCATCAAGCCATCTACCTCCTGTTGTGACCCCATCTCGATGAGCTCCCCAACCTTCTAACGAAGCATCAGTAGTAATTACTGTATTAGGTTCCGCCATGCGGATTGGATTTGGTGAACTTGCTATATGTTGCATCCACCATCCAATATCCTGTAACCCTTCTTGCGAAATAAACATCTTTCGCTCAAAATTGCCTTTAGTTCGTGTTAACGCTAAATTTTTATCTATTTCTAGCGACTTAATATGGGCCTTCCCATATAACACAGCAGGTGCATATGAGGTCATTATGCCAATAAGAACAGCAACCTGTCTAATTTTTGGCTTTGATAACTTAATAAGCTGAGTCGCTGTAGTCATAAACTTAATTAGTTTTTGTTCTGTTATCGACACTGTAAGGGACTGTGTATCCAGAATAAACCCTAAACATTTGAGTTGTTTTGTTGGTTTAAACACTGACTTTTGTTGATGTACATAAAACCCCAATTTAGTGAGTAATGCACATAAATCCAAAACTGCATTCACACAACCAATTTGTGTTGATGCTATAATAAAAGAATCATCTATGTATGGAAACATTATATGACCCTTCCTCGCCATTACCGAGAAAACAGGTTTAAGCAATTTAGTAAATAAACGTGGCGCACAAGCTAAGCCATTCGGCATGCAGGTAAACTCATAGAGTTGGTTATCCCAAATAAATCGAAGAAATTTTCGGTATTGTTCCATTATGGGAAGCGTATAATATGCATCCTGTAAATCAACACTAGCCATCCACGCATCTGGTGTAATCAGATCTCGTGCCGTATCTAGAGAGAACATTTTAAAATGTCGATATTCCACCCTTTTATTAAGGATTGTTAAATCCAGGATCATTCGAACATCACCATTAGGCTTCGGTCTCGAGAAAATGTTTGAAATAAACTGTCCTGAACAGTGTGTCACTTTTTGTATAATTCCTTTCTCAAAGAATTTATGTACCTGTTTAGTTAGTGCCTCTCGTTCAACCGGTTCAATGTTATAAGGAAAAGGTATTCTGCCTTGTACCGGAATTTGTGTGAAGGGAATGTGAACACCCCTAACTATTTGTAAAATTTCTTGGTCACTAGTAATTTTGTGCCACTCAGAAATATGATTATTAATATTACCAGCCACAAAGTTGCTTACAGTTTGTGTGGTTTTAGAGGCTGCAGGGACTTGTAAAGTTTGTGTTTGAACCTCTACTTGGACCCGCCCCTGGGGAAAGGTCTCGACGAGTTGAACCCTCGGCCTATTGGCCGTGCGGTGTTGTCGGTCCAGCCTGGGCGAGCGCCCCGGCCCCGAAACCCTTGACCGAAGTTTGAACTCGGTCTGGTTCCTCTGGTGAACCGTCGTGGACGAAAATCCCCTCGTGACTTTTTGAAACGAGGAACTTCCTGTTTCTTCTTGCCATCCATGTTTTTGCCACTCTTGGCTGCAGTCTCTACCTCTTTATAGAGGTATTGTAGTTGACCGCCAAACATCTTGGTATTATCTAAAGGTTTCCCTTTAATCGGCTCTGGAGCAAGATAGAGCGTAAACTCCTTCCCCTCATTATCGGTAACCTTCTTAGAGCGAGCCACTTCTTTGCCAGCATCTGTGCAAACTGACTTGAAGACATTTTCATATCTTCGAAACGACAGGTAATTACCTGCCGCCGCTAGTACTGCAATGCCTTTGTCCATTGTCTTAGCCAAAGACGAGAACTTATTTTCACTCTGCATCCTATTAGCCACAGGAACAATAGCTGTTAGGGTAGCCAACACTGCCTTATGCACTGTGTGCAACACATCCTCAAACTTCTTACGGTCATCCGTCATATTGACATCCCGATCCATCTTAATGATGGAGTTGGGAACACCCTTTATGCCTGTTAACTCATCTCCTAACTTGGAGATAACCTCCGCCGGTTTGAACGTGCGGAAATGACCATTCACGGTCTCGCGCATAAGCGTAGTGGTTTTCACACGCTTAGCCCTTGGCTTCTCCACTTTCTTAGCCACTTTGCCCCCAATGGCAGCATAGACACCTTCATATCGCGTGTCTGAGTCCGATTCCGTGGAAGTGGAATCTGTGGACGAGTCGGAAGAAGAAGAAACTTTTCTCTTCTTCTTCTTGGACTTGGTCTTGCGCTTTTTGCGAAGTCCAGTCTTCCCCCTTTCCTTGGTGAAATCATCACCAGAAGAAACGATATGTTTCTTCTTCTTCCTCCGTTTAGGAGAAGGAGGAGGAGCCCTAAGCTCCATCGCTGAGTCTGTCTCCGAGAAATCCTCAAAAGAAGACTCCTCTTGAACACTCGGCATTCGCCGTTTACGAGACACCGGTGGTTTGAGAGCCATTATATGACTCTCCATCGCCGCAAAGCGAGTCTCCCAATTTTGAGCCGCGGCGCCGTCAGGCACTATGTCCTCCTCGGAGAGGATATGCGCCCCGGGCTGTGTCGAAGGCCCTGCCGACAACAGGGATGGAGTCGTACTCCTCGTCCACTCCACTCGGAACACGCCCCTCGGCTGCTGCTGCACCGCGCTTACTCCGCTTCGTGGCCATCAGGAACTGTAAACAAAGATTTTTGGTCAGTCCTGGTATATATATTTGTCACAATTTGGTTGTTTCAAACTCAATTGGACATCTGGTGGTGTTAGAGAACGTGTTTATACCGTTATAACACAGGCGTAATAAGCTAAATTTGTGCGTGGATTGTGGGTCAAACCCAAATCTTTACGCGGGGTCGGGACCAGTGTATCGGCCCGCCCATCCCTCTGTTCCGCACACTTCTCCCACCTGTGACTACTACGTCAACAAGTTGGAGAAAATGCTACGAAACTCGGAGAAACGCCTGAAAAAGTTTGTCTAGGGGAGTCTATAAAAGAAACCCAGGAGCATCTCCAACATTACTCTCTATTAGAGTACGAGAGAATTTCCACATGAGATAGGGCGAAACCCACATCTCTACCCATAGTCACACGGTGACCCGGGTGTTGACAGAACCGCTAATGACCGGTTTGGTTCCTTCGAGAAGGAATTCTATCCTTGGTTTTTTATAACCAAATAATAACAAATACTCGTCCAAATTGGACCAACGAAAGTCTAAACTTTCCATAATGATGCTCTAATGCATCATAATTAAGCTTAACCACAGTTTTTATTATACTTACTGCGTATTTGCTTGTATGTAGACTAATTTTGCCGAGCAACCCAACGACACGTAATCCAGTCGTGAGTTGTATATGCTAATTGCTGGTACCTCACGTGCTTCCTTCTCCCTAGCCTGAGGCTGTATACCGAGGTAAAATATATATATATATATATGGGTCAGGATCACGAAAAGAGGCCAATTGGGGAACGTTGTCGGCGTCGAGCATCGATGTCGGCGTCGATCGGGATAATTATAATTTAGCATTGACAGAGGTGTTAGAAAGTCCTTAAATTTATCCTGAATGTTAAGGTCGAGAAAATACAACAACCATATTTGTTTCTAGGATAATTTAATATGAAACAAAGAAATGCACTACACTTTTAAGAATTGCTACGCCGACATCTTCAATTGACCACCGATTGGCCCGTTTTCGTGAGGCTGACTCATATATATATATGCTGTATAAGCCATTATATGAGTATAATAAGGCCGGAAGCTTCCATCTGCTCCCCAGTCCTATCTACTCCCCCCAGTCATCGACTGGAGGAGCCTGCTTAACCTACAAACTTCCATCCTACTCATACTCAGATCCGTTGGGGTGGGGGGGGGGGGGGACGCCACACGTGTATGTATGTACATATGTATATATATATGTATATATACATATATGTATGTATATATGTGTATATATATATATAGGCTATATATATATATATAGCCTATATATATAATGATAGTTCAACATAATATTGGTCCAGGGATTGATGCAGAGCCTAACTTTAACCCGTGATATATATTCCTTACCAAAAGACAGCGCAGAATGCTGGAGTCAGTTGCCAGCTGATTAACTTCAGCGCTTGAAGAAACCTCTCCAGTCACTGCTTTGTGGTACCACCAGGCAAAGTGATCTCTGAAAGGTCAAGGTCAGGTCAGGTCAGTTTGTTTGTTGTTGTTTTACGTCCTAGCAACATCTAAGGTCATATCAGGACGGGTACCGACTTGTGACAGTGCGCACTCATGGCGACTTTATAGTGCTGCCCCACTGGGAAATCAGGCCGCCGGCACCATGACCCGATGCCCCACTCAGTCACATTATCCTGACACTGAGCTAACCAGTCCTTGCCCTATCCTATTAATGCTGAGTGCCAGGCTAGGAAGCGACAAGTACCAATTTTAAAGTCATTGGTTTGACTCGACCAGGAACCGAACTCCCGACCTTCCACACGCGAGGCCGACACTCTACCGATTAGGCCACCGCGCCCGGTCAGGTCAGGTCAGATAGCGCAAACAATGTACAGGGATGTGATTGGCCATCAGCAAAAAAACTGAAAGTCAAGCTCGGGATTTGGGGGCCGCCCAGGTCCCCAACGAGGTCTGGGGCAGACCAGCTATGTTTGAATATTTCATTTGCTATTAAGAACTTCCAACACCAGGCATGTGATTGGGTGCAAGGAAAGAAACCGTAACATTTTTTTTAGGTTATCGTGGGGACACACAGCATCCCACTGAGTCGTCAGAGGGATGCAAATAGTGTACTTCAGAGGTGTTTCGGCAGCTAGAAAATACCCGGAATTTAACAAAACACAGAATTCCTGTTTCAGCGGCCAGAAAAAAAAATGTAGTTCTGGTTAAAACCGGAGAAATCACATGCCTGCAACACAAGCAGTAGGGTATCACCATTTCCATTTTGGGCTGCCATATTTGCATGACACAGAAATCTATTTTACCAACAAAACAATAAACAAAATATTTTTCTTCACTGCATTGCTCTCATTGCTTCTTGCGGATATAACAAACGAAATTTTCTCTATCTGGTGTGAAAAGGGAATTGATTGAAGATTGATTGGTTACAATGTGAGGGACCAGCTAATTGACAAAGAGCGATAGAGATAGAGATACTGGGTTGTTTGTAACCTTACGACGGTTACCGGTTGCAGAACTGCAACATTATAGAGAGGCTCCAATAAATCGGCCCAATCTTTGGTTGAAGAATAATCTTCTGGTGGGGCGGTGGGGCGGTTGTAGAAGCTGGGGGATGTCTTTACAATGATTAAACGACGAGTCGTTGGGATGGTCAAGAATCTCCGGTCCGGCGGAGGCACAGTGCTTGTATCCAGCAGACAGCAGCAAGGGTTTCCGAGGAAGGGCGGGTAAAGATGGGTCCAGCGGCTCCAGCAATGAGAAGAAAGCGAGAGAAACCTAAAGGTAAAGGGCCCCACCCAAGCACACAACTCCCTTGGTCAAGGGGAGAAGTATGCCTGGGAGGGAAAAAAAAAGGTAGAGTCTAGGAAAGAGAAATGAGGAGAGTTGAGTCAAAGGACCGTGTCTATTTGCTCGATGGCAACCATCCAGCAAGCCAAAGACACGGACAGAGTAAGGGTTGAACGTGAAATGCTGGTGGGCTCCCCCTCCTTGAACACTTTTCAGACATATCAAGGAGGAAGGAGCAGGGCCAGCGGAGAGGAGATAGAGAGAGGTGTGGACGAAGTGCGGTACGGATAGCAAGCGTGTGACAAAGAGCTTTAATCACAACAAACCTGGGTCCGATGGAGATGTCTGTTTGGGTTGCAGTGTTGAGTGTGGGAACCAACACGAGTTCATTTAATGAAAGTCTCTTGAATGTTGTGAAGCAGGCTTTGTCTTAAAGATAAAAGGTAAATAAACATTAAAGGACAGTTTGTACATGCATCTAGATAATACCGATTTATGTTAAAATTACAGGGATGAAAGTGGTCTCCAGCAAAAACCGCGGAAAACAAGCCGAAATTATTACACCGATGGCGAATTTCTGTGATAATGCGGATCTTCTCCATCGATTTAGCATTGTCAGGGAATCGCAGAAAAATACCGGTTTCAACTAGACTTGTGATTGTATCATCGCCCATATCTAACATTTTCTTGCTTAGGTTTGATGTGCTAGCTACATCTAAGGTCATATAAGAACGGGATTAGAACCACACAATTGTTGTCATATACATCCCATCTTTAGGAATTTTGTTTAAGGTTAATCGGTGAATATAAGAAATCCCGGAAATCCACGAAACCGCGGAGATCTTTCATCCCTGAAACTATAACCGGTTGAAAAGAATTATATTCTAAATATAGTTTATTCCATGGATAGTCTACTGTCAGCACCGGACCACTGGTTTCCGGCCATGTGATAATATAGTGTTTTGTTATATAAATGATTTATATTACACATATATATATATACAGCAAAACCTCCCTAACCGAACACTCCCCTATATCGATCGCTTTATTTGGATCCCAACAATACCATTGTAACCATATTCTAACTCCATAAGCCGACCACCTCCCTAAATGGACCACTTAAAGTTGGTCACAAGATGGGTTGAATTAGTGAGGTTTTACTGTATATACACTAATGAGAGTCGGTTGCATCTTGAAAAGGTTCAGAGACATGCAACGAAATTAGTTGCAGTTATAAAGGACATACCCTATGAACAAAGGCTTAGGGAATTGAAACTTCCTAGCCTTTCCTACAGAAGGAAAAGAAGTGACATAATTGACATATTTAAAATTATGAAGGGTTTTGATCAAATAGATATGAACAAATTTTTCACCTTGAATAAAAGAGAAGGCAGTCGGGGCCATACTCTCAAACTAGTAAAACCCAGAGCCATTTCAAAGTTAAGGCAACATAGTTTCTCAAACAGGATCATAAATATATGGAACAGTCTCCCACAAAATGTTATTGATGCGGAGTCAATTAATTCATTCAAGAATAGATTAGAAAAAGCATGGGCTGATGATCCAGGGAAATTTGACCCCTTATTCACCACATGCTACTAATTACTCCTTGTGTTGCTTATTTACTTGCACTCAAGCAAAAATGAGAGACAAATAAGTGTTCACACTTCCTGTCTACCATTCGCTATATCGCTATATCGCTTGTAGCAGTCTTATTAAAACCTAAGAACTGACAAGGACTGTCCACAATAACACCAGTGACAATATATTTTCCACAATAACACCAGTGACATTATAAGTCCTGGTCTGACAGAAACAACCCATGTACTTGTATAGAAGTAAATTCCTAAATGGATTGAATACAGTAGACAGTAAAGTGCATGTGTAATAGCACAATCACCGAAGTCATGCCCAACTGTACATGTATGGGCCCAGTGAGTCTCCTACATAAGAGACACTAATAATAGTGAACCACAGTCTACATGTCAACAGTGCACATGTACTACACTTACCTCTGCCACAGCACAGGATCTAATACTTTCTCAAAGTAATATATAACCGTGTTATATAATAAACACTGTCCAGTGTATCCAATATATGTGGTGTTCTCTGTGGCGGAGTGGTTAGAGTGTCTGACTTTTTTCTAGATTGGACTCCTAATCTGAAGGTGAGTGGTTCAATTCCCCGTGCCTCCACCTCTGCCAATTTGGATTTCCACCATTGTGGATAACTTACAGCGTCATCAAAGGCCAGTTGCTCTCATACCATGTCTACGTGGTATGGGAGGTTAAAAATCCCTTGGGTCGGTAAAAGTGTAGGCTCTGGCTTTCTTTCGACAAACTGTCTAATGGTGAAAACAAGTCTATTCAGACTTTATCCATAATAGGCAGTATAAATCTTCAAGAAAATATATCCAATGTCCATGTACCACCTGTAAAGTGTAAAGTCTATCCACTATAGAAAGTTCCACACTTACCTTGTGTCCCCACACTAGAGCTGCTGCCTGTCTGGCTGCCGGTGTGGTGGTTTCAGCGGGTTCCCGTGCTCAGAGGTGTCCCTCGCTTCTGCGCTGCTTCTGCGCATGCGCGGATTTCGCATCAACTCGGGTCACCTGAGCCACTTATTGGCGCATGCGCACATCCTACAAACTCGGGTCGAATAATCGAATACGCTTCTCCGCGCTCGGGTGGACAATCTTTTTTTTTTTTTTTAATAACCGATCAAAAATACAGCAAAATAGGATTTAAAGTATTTTATGATGGCCCAGTTTACCTATATTTCCATTTAATTAATCTAAGTTATTCTTTTTATGCACATGGCACGTGTATTTGTCGACTCCACTCGCCGTGTTCTATTTGAATTTCTGACCACTCGGATGACCCGAGTCGCCCGGGTAGTGTTAATCGATTACGGCCATCCTTATTAGATTCTGACGCATGCGCAGAAGCGAGGGACACCTCTGAGCACGGGAACCCGCTGAAACCACCACACCGGCTTCCAACTGACTGGACTGGTGAGTGCAGTCTATTTATATCTCTCTCCCCTGCTTGTTGACTTCTGGTATTCAGAAGGTGATGTAAGAATTTACAGTTTAACGCTGCATTCATACGGGTCTTGTGAATATCGTGAACTTCCCAGTTACTCCTGGTGAACACGACCATGTAAACTGAGAGCATTCATTCGGCAATTCGCGGTAAACATGCTTTTTTTTTAATAACCAAGATTTTCAGCTTCCACAATCATAAAATACTTTAAATCCTATTTCGCTGTACTTCTATAGGTTATTGAAAAAATATATTAAGTTTTAGATTAAGCCACCATTTTGTCCACCCTGAGCGTATTCGTTTATTCAACCCGAGTCTGTAGGATGTGTGCATGGACCAAAAAGTGGCTCGGGTGACCCGAGTTGATTAATCGATTATGCCCTGGCAGACGGCGGAAACTGCGACACCGCCATTTCTTCACGAGTGGTGAGTAAGGAGCAGGTTCCAAAATCTCCAGTTCACAGGTGGTGTTCACCAGTTGTGAAGTCACTTGAACGCAATTCACAGGTTGTGAACTGGGAAACACCATATTCACCAGTTCATATGAACGCAGCATAAGTAAGATTTAAATGTAGCTTTGCTATTTGAGAGAAGTATTACCTGTTCTTAAGACACCAAAATGGGCCAGCATTTCTGCACTGCAATCTTTCCATAGAACGCTTTCCATGCCACCGTGTTCTTCGACATAATTTTGCAAGAACACCTTCTCTTCGTCTGCCCAGGTCAGCTTTCGCTTGTGATGCACTTCCTGTTATGCGAAGAAATGAAGTACAACATGCATTAAATAAACGTATCCCCAGTTGACGAATGTAGTAGTCTGCAATGACCTCTCAGGCAAGGAGCCACATAGACAGGTGGGTGTGGATAGACCACCATCAGGGAACCGAGGTGGTCTAATGGCTAGTACACTGGCCCAAAATGCGAGGGATGTGGGTTTGAATCCTGCTCTAGGTGCAATATTTCCCATTTTCATGAGCCCCATGACATTTCTGCCATAACCAGGATCCTGTACAGGCTATGCGCTGTATGATTGTTGAACCTACCATGTATGCATATATGTAATTGCATTGCCTGCAGGTATGTAATTGTAAGCATTAAATGACCATTTAGAAGACTTACAATTCCAGGGGGACGAGTGTGGTAGTCTACACTGACCTCTCAGGCAAGGAGCCACATAGTCAGGTATGTATCGATAGGGTGGTGACATCAGGGAGCCTAGGTGGTGTAATGGTTAGCATGCTAGCCCCGGAATGCCAGAGATGTGGATTCGATTCCTGCTCTAGACACAATATTTCCCATTTTCATCACCCCCATGACCCTGGTTCCGTGACCACGATCCTGTAAAAGCTATGCGCTGTATGGTTGTTGAAGCTTTCCTTTGTAATTTTACAATATCCTTCTTCAGAATGAATAGTCCCAGCTGTGGGGTCTTGCTCTTTCTTGGCACGTAGCCGACTTTACTCTTTTTGGAATGTGTTGCGTCAGATGTTAATATACAAGTAAAATTCACACCAGACTTGTCATATGGACATGTGAATTTTATTTGCTTATTTCTATCACTGTCTACTAAAATTATCACCTAATTTGACTAACCCGGACGGTGTTGTCCTTCTTCGGGGCGAACAGTCCCAGCTGCCGGAGTTTGCTCTTTCTTGGCACGTAGCCCAGTTTACTCTTTTTGGGAGGTGTCGCATCAGATGTCAATTTATCTTTATATTTACGCCGAGGCTTAACCAACGGTTTTTCAGGGCTGCTTTCGGCGGCTGTCCCTGAAAAATAACAAATACTAATTCAATTAAAACTACATCGCAGAGATAGGCCATTTAATTTTGTTTAATATCCCAGTCACACAAGGCCTGCGTTC
>CM059202.1:4067904-4170163 GCA_030323885.1 Branchipolynoe longqiensis
ACCATATTAGATTCCAAAGTCATGTGGTTATTTCTATAGTCCAGCCTTCAAACACTTTTTCTAATGGGTTGTTTAGCAGCCCTGTCACAAAGACAGTGTTGCGGGAGTTATGCTGCACTCATATCGTCCTGGTGAATATGGTGAACTTCTCACTTACTGCCGGTGAACACGACCATATAAACTGAGAGCGTTCATTTGACAATTCGCGGTAAACAACGACAATATGGACTCTAGAAGGTTTTAGCTTTTTTACTATGGTGTAACCATTATATTAACACAGAATCTAAGTTTAGATACATAGATTTAATCAAATATGATTGAAATAAATAATTTTAAGCAAGTATTATACACCATGTATGATTTGTTTTAAGACCACACATCATGGACAATGGTTTTATTACAAACATATTTTTGTCAATTTATTATGGAACCTTACAAGTTACCATGCAACTTTTCTCCATTCGCTGCCATTTTTTCACAAATGGTGAATAACGAGCCGCTTAAAGAATCTCCAGTTCACAGGTGGTGTTCACCACTTGTGTGTGAAGTCAATTGAACACAATTCACCAGTTGTTAAGTGGGAAATACCATATTCACCAGTTCATATGAACGCAGCATAACTACTACTTCACCCCCTGGTGCCAGAGCTGGTTGGTTGTTGAAGTTTTATGTCCTGGCAAGATCTAAGGTCATATCAGGAGGGGTACCGATTTCGACAGTGCGCACTCATGGGCACTTAATAGTGCTGCCCCACTCAGAGATCAGGCCACTGGCTCCATGACCCGATATCCCACACACTATCCTGACATTGAGCTAACCAGTCCTTGCCCTATCCTATTAATGCTGAACTCCAGGCTAGGAAGCAACAAGTATCAATTTGATACGTTATTGGTTTGTTGACTCGACTGGGAACCGAACTCGCGATCTCCCACACGCGAGGCCTACGCTCTACCGATTCGGCCACCACACCCAGTCCAAGTCCGGAGTCTTAAGGGGCAGTGTGCATGCTACAGGAAGCTAAAATTAACAACTCTATTGTGGCAATCGGCAAGTAGCTAGGAAACCGAGAGGCACTAGCACCGTAAGTATGAACTTTAATTTAATGTAACATTGTGTAAAATATTCTGATAATAAGCATTGGTGGGGGAATGCAAATGTTCTATTGTGAAACAGGTATACATGGCCAGGTGCATCAATGTGTTTATGTAGTTGCTGGTGGTGCTTGATTGATAGGTAAATAGACATAGTGGTGCTGGCAGGACTGTGTGTAAAGGGCACTCAGAGCCCTACCCCCTCCCCCCTCCGCTAGTCAGGATCACCACACTCAGCTCAAGGTTGTGGCCAGGGGAGCCACGCAGCTTGGTTGTGGTGGGCAGATCACTGGTAACCATGGGGACTGGGAATGCTGGATCCCTATTGGTAGAGCTAGAAATGCTTGTTTCTCATTGGGAGAATGGGGTGGGGTGATACTCTATACTGAATCCATGTACCATATAAATAATAAACCAGAGGGCTTGACTCTCTCTCTCTTCTTTCACACTTTATACTCTTCCTTTCTCTTTGCCTGTATTGATTTCACTATAGCCTGCCCACAGAACCACAGATTCGAGCAGTAGACTTGACAAAATGGTGACCACGACGAGTGGTAAATCTATTAGTTGACGGTGCAGTCATTTTACAATTGGTTGCTCAGCTGGAAGATCACCCCTTGGGGAAGCCATACAGTGACCGCACTACATGTTTGTTTAAAGTTGCATAGTCCGATTGTTTTGAATTTCTGTATTTTTTCTGAGATAAATATATTAAATCGATCACTCGTAGCCTATCTACTTTACATTAGTTCAAAGTTACTTTTATTTTAAACGATAAACTTTTGAGATATTTTGAGTGCAAACATGGAAAATTAGTTTTGGCAAGCTTGCCAAACTCTGAGACCATAGACTTTTGCAGTAACAGGTTCTGTTAAATTGACTCAGTATTTATTGCCTTCTACACAGAAAGAAATGCGTAATAAGTGCATCCGTATCTAAGTTAGATATATAGAATAAAATCTAAATAATTATTTTGGTTTTGAAAATTTGATGCTTCATCGAACTATGTAGCTTTAAGGAAATTAAAATTGTTATATATTTATCTCATAAAAAATACAGAAATCCAAAACCATCGGACTATGCAACTTTAATTAAACAGGTACCGGTAGTTGGTTTGCTCCTCTATAAAAAGAAGGAAAAAAAGGCCCTCACTTTACTTTTCACATAGCCTCATAGGCCTACTCTAAATTGTGTATAGTGTGGTTAACACTTCCCTCGGTGATATAGGCTACTAATTGACTAATCTAAGTTATATCCTGCTGTAAATATTGCAATTAGTCAGTCTCAGTGGCTGGTTCCTCTAACATAATAATATACATATCAGTGTCCATTTAACACACTGGGAAATGACATTGGTGGGGGGGGGGGGGCGGGGGTAGGCCTAGATTGCAAATTTTGTTAAGTAATTTTAATCACATTTCTGGACTGCTGCTTGTAAAATTCCCAGGAGTGGAGTTGGGGGGGGGGGTGTTTTCTTCACTAAGTCAGTGACAGTGAGTGAGAGAAATACACAATTTAATAATTGGCAACCCATCTTATATGCTGCATTTAAAAAATGCTAAAATATCTCTATAATTCATATGCACTCATTTCCTATTAGTCAATAAGATGGGCACAATCATAGACACTTATAAGTACCTAATTTCTGCAAAGATGTGCCAACTTTGCCTCATCGACGCCGCCCAACATTCCCAAAGATGGCGATAGTAGGTGTGGTTGACTGGTACCGCCTGTGGCATACAGACAGGCACCTTCCAATGAATGACCTTCACCTCCATAAACATTAAAAGCTTAGCATTCTTGGAGATTTAAGAATTACAGAGTAAGTTCAATGCATGTATTTCCTTTATTATAAAGTTTATACCACTGTCTCATTCCCAGCTCCATTGGCATTGATTATGATATGAATATGATTGTACCGGCGGAATGGCGGAATGAAAGAAAAGCAGCCCCTAAGCTAAAGGCTAAAATAAACATATTAAAAAGGTATTATTGCAACCTGTGGTTGCATGGACTATGTCGGAGTCTTTCAATGAACACATGGGTGCTTGTGTAAATATATGTAATATGTGCATAGCTTCCACAAATATTTGTGTTTTTTGCCCCCAAATCCACACCGGTCAAAAACCTTCCAAAATGGAGGTATTAACCGGATCCAAGATTTGTAACGGGCTTCGAGAATCAATTAGAGTAGGTCCCGGTGCCAGTGGGTGAGCAACAAGCACACTGCTCACGTTCACATTCAAACGTATTAGTGAATGTGTTTTTGATCAAGAAGTCTTAGTGGTGTGAATAACAAGTCCTAGTCCCCTGGTGCACATTCGGTGAATTACAGAGTTCGCTGAATATTTCCACGGTGATTTCCCAGAAGACTTTGCGCGAGTTATGTTTCAAAATGGCGGACAATTGTCAACATTTGAAGACAGACTTTTAATCTGTGTTCAGTTTATGTGTCTCTCTTAACTGTATGCAATTTAATGCATTGGCCAGACACCAGGGAGCTACCGCACTTTCCATTCGAAGGTGAGTCATCCCAAAACAAGGCAGTTACACGGAATTATTCACAGAAAACCGGCTATGAAAATGCTGGGAAAACCTTCACACTTTGTATGTAGGCCCTTCAATTTCATTTCAGTAGTTCTAACCAAAGCAAATGACGTCGCTAGCATTCTGGAAATTACTGTGCAGAATTCTAAAATTCAGTTTAATAATTCAACAATGTGACTGCGAGTGAGTTAATCGCAGGTGGAATAAACGCTGAGAAATATAAACAGTGGACAGTTAATGAAATTGGCAATGTTTTTGTGTTGGGAAGAAGTAAAGTTCGAATCGGAATGTAAACATCTCTAAGTGTTGTCACATTTGTTGTGGGTGAGAGTTAGTAAGTTACTGACTGAATTAAACCCAGAACACATAGGCAAACCTGCCCGGGCCTGTTCACTGTACTGGGGCTCCACTTCTTGCCTTGGAGTAAACCTCATACCATGTGATGATGTGTGCAATAACCCATCAAAAACTATTTTAGAGCATATTGATTGATTGAGTATCTCGGCCTCGGGAGAAATTGGTAGGTAGTTACTCGCACATTCCATCCTCAACTGGACATCGCATGGTGGTTAATATTGCATTAAAGTTAGGAAATTATCACAGGGATTCTGAGACAGTTATGATAGCTGGAGGCCGCGCCGATCCACTAATTTTTCCTTTCCTGATTTAATAACACCATGATGAGTTAACAGTTAACCATGCTCGCATTTTGAACATATGATATCATATATGTGAATCATGTGATCATGACGTGTGAGTTGTATCCATGTCGACTTCATATTAATTAATAATATGATGGCAGTACTTTAAGAGTTCATTCACCGCAATCATATAGAGTCGACATGTAAATAATGTACATCTATATAAATTATAATCCAGTTCCTTATGCTGTTTACAGTTTAGTGAGATAGTTTTGTTGCAAGTAAGCTGCTGCTGTGTATGTAATTTTTGTTGTTTCTATAAATAATTCATTATGTAATTAGTACCCACATGATATTACTCAGTCAATATTGAAATATAGAAGCCAGTCAATGTTATTGATAGCTCAGTAAGCCTAGGCTGTGATGGTTTCGGTATGGGTTCGATACCCGGCTGAGTTAAACCAAAGACTTATAAAATCTAAATATATATATAATTTGTCAGTGCTGGGACACTGGTCTTCTTGAAATTAAAGTTGACAATTTATTTATTTATTTATTTATTTATTTATTAAAGGTGACCACCCCCTTTCTCATTATTAATATATATTAGCTAGCTGTTAGCCCAGTAAACCTAGGCTGGGATGGTTTCGGTCTGCCGGGTATCGAACCCATACCGTATGGGTTCGATACCCGGCTGAGTTAAACCCAAAGACTTATCAAATCTAAATATATATAAGTTGTCAGTGCCGGGACACTGGTCTTCTTGAAATTAAAGCTTACAATTTATTTATTTCTTAAAGGTGACCCCCCCCCCCTTCTCATGACTTACATTTTACAAGTCTCTCAGTATCTGATGCCTGATGTATACAATATTCAATGATTGGTCCCTCAAGCAGGGGAAAACATAGATACAAGATTCACCCCGTACTGCTGCAGTAGGGGTGCAAACCAGCCTTATGTAAAAGCTGGCGAAAAAAACGGGTCAAAGAAATGAGAGCCTAATTTCACAATGTAAGATGCAACAATTATTCTTTACATATATCTTATTATTTACCCGCTATCTTTGAGTTGAAAAATAAATATAATATCTAGTTTAATAAGATTTAAAAGTGACATCGACGGCGTTCTACGACCGCCATCTTGTCTTTTTTGCATTCTCTCCCATTTCACCAACTCTGTGCCTATATGCATAATATGCGTAGCCCTTTGATACTGGAGCCACATACTGGAGCCTCACTTCCATACTAATGCTATTTTCCCCCGTATTTATATAAGGCTGGTCTTCACCCGTGTACTACAAGTACCGGGTGAATCTTTTATCTAGGGAAAACATAGATAAAGGATTCACCCTGTACTCGCAGTACATAGGTGAATGACAATGTAGTCTAAATACGGGCAAAAATAGCTTTAGTATGGAACGGGAAGTAGAATGCCTGCCTCCAATATCAAATGGGTACTTATATCGGCACAGAGTTGGTGAAATGGGAGAGAATGCAAAAAGACCAGATAGCAGCCATAGAACGCCATCGAATTCACCTTTTAATTCTATTAAACTGTATGTTTTATTATATTTTTCAACTCAAAGGTAGCGGGGAAATATTAAGACATATATAAATAATAAATGTTGCTTTTTAGATTGTGGATTTAGGCTCTCACGTCATTTCCCCGCTTTTTCGGCAGCTTTTTGTATAGGGTTGGTATTCACCCGTGTACTGCGAGTACAGGGTGAATCTGTTATAGAGGGAAAACACTGCTGCTGTAAATTACATAGCACTATTGCTGCTGAGATCTGAACACGGAAATCACTGGATTTTATTTCCTGAAGCGTATATTCTTGAAGATTTATACTGCCTATCATGGATAAGTCTGAATAGACTTGCTTTCACCATTAGACAGCTTGTCGATAGAAAGCCCAAGTCTACAGTTTTACCGACCCAAGGGATTTTTAACCTTCCACACCACATAGACATGGTATGAGAGCAACCAGCCTTTGATGACGCTGTAAGTTATACACAGCAGTGGAATTCCAAATTGGCAGAGGTTGGGGGGGGGGCACGGCGAATCGATCCACCGACCTTCAGATTAGGAGTCCGACCTAGAAAAAAACTCCAACCACTCGGCCACAGAGAACACCAAAACTATTAAATTTAAAAGCACAATGAAAATTTGAATCATGTGTGAAACACACTTCAAATATCTCAAAAGCAAGCCATTTAAAATAAAAGTGACTTCAAACTAAAGTAAGATAGATTATAACGATCAACCTAATATATTTATCTCAGAAAATGACAAACTAAAATCCATCGAACTGTGCTAATTTATGATGTGGCCAATATTTGTGTAAAGAAAAAACATGTGAAAGTTGTGTTACTGGATCTTTAAATTGCTTCCTTTCAGGTGAGGTAGGTTTATTTAATCATGGATTCAAGCCGAATAATTAATGACCAGCTGATTCTGGAGGAGGCGTACGATGAAAACTATGTGCCAACTGAGGAAGGTGAGCATCGTCATATGAAGTTATTAATAAGTTGAAAATAACTGTCAAACCTTAGCCACTAGCTATCAGTGAAAGTAACGTTAGTTGTGAAAGTAATGTTAGTGGTGAAAGTAACGTGAGTTGTGAAAGTAATTTTAGTTATGAAAGTAATGTTAGTTGTGAAAGTAATGTTAGTTGTGAAAGTAACGTTAGTTGTGAAAGTAACGTTAGTTGTGAAAGTAACGTTAGTTGTGAAAGTAATGTTAGTTGTGAAAGTAACGTTAGTTGTGAAAGTAATGTTAGTTGTGAAAGTAACGCTAGTTGTGAAAGTAACGCTAGTTGTGAAAGTAATGTTAGTTGTGAAAGTAACGCTAGTTGTGAAAGTAATGCTAGTTGTGAAAGTAATGTTAGTTGTGAAAGTAACATTAGTTGTGAAAGTAATGTTAGTTGTGAAAGTAACGCTAGTTGTGAAAGTAACGCTAGTTGTGAAAGTAATGTTAGTTGTGAAAGTAACGTTAGTTGTGAAAGTAATGTTAGTTGTGAAAGTAACGTTAGTTGTGAAAGTAACGTTAGTTGTGAAAGTAATGTTAGTTGTGAAAGTAACGTTAGTTGTGAAAGTAACGTTAGTTGTGAAAGTAACGTTAGTTGTGAAAGTAATGTTAGTTGTGAAAGTAACGCTAGTTGTGAAAGTAACGCTAGTTGTGAAAGTAATGTTAGTTGTGAAAGTAACGTTAGTTGTGAAAGTAACGTTAGTTGTGAAAGTAACGTTAGTTGTGAAAGTAACGCTAGTTGTGAAAGTAACGCTAGTTGTGAAAGTAACGCTAGTTGTGAAAGTAATGTTAGTTATGAAAGTAACGCTAGTTGTGAAAGTAACGCTAGTTGTGAAAGTAATGTTAGTTGTGATAGTAACGTTAGTTGTGAAAGTAACGCTAGTTGTGAAAGTAACATTAGTTGTGAAAGTAACGCTAGTTGTGAAAGTAACGTTAGTTGTGAAAGTAACACTAGTTGTGAAAGTAACGCTAGTGGTGAAAGTAACGCTAGTTGTGAAAGTAATGTTGGTTGTAAAATAACATTAGTTTTGAAGTAACGTTAGTTGTGAAAGTAATCTTAATGGTGAAATTTACATCACCGGTGAAAGCAATGTTAGTTTGGAAAATAACGTTAGTTGTGAAAGTAATGTTAGTGGTGAAATTAACATGAGCTGTGTGTGGAGTGGTACCAACTTTGTCACTGACTGACTGCTTTGTCCTGTTTCCAGAGGTGCGGGACTATGCTCAGGTTATTGGGATTGATCTCATCCACGAGTTGGGTCTCATGTGGGTGGCTCGGGAGGGAATCTCTGCCCCGCTACCCGAGCACTGGAAGCCTTGGTAAGTTTACGGAGGAAATATTGTGGTTAAATAGTTTGTTTACTCTGGGATCTCAATGAGTGCAGAGTTACGGGGAAATACGCATTTGTTGGGGATTTGAGACTGTCTCAAAAGGTGCTAAGCAATATGGGACAAAACTTTGTCCATTGTAACGATCAACATACTATCTGCTTATGCATTTGCTCAGGATAAACTGATTTGTTTTTTACATCGTGTTTCATAATCTCAATAGAATACATATTGATTTGAAGCAAATGTCCTTGTGTTTTCAGTGTAACCGTTTCTGTGCTGCTTTGTGTGAATCGTTACAATGGACAAAAATAAAAGAGTTATCACCTTTTGAGACAGGCTCATTTACCTCATGGTGACATCGACAGTCATATCAGCATGGCAGGGTCTGTAAGGGGCCTGGAAAGTCTTGAACTTCATTTCCTCCATTTCAAGGCCTTGGAAAAGCCTTGAATTTAAACCTATTTTGGGTAATTAGTCCTGAAAATACTTTAATTCCATTAAACTGTCCCCACTGATGTAAATTAGTCCAAAATCGCCATTCATCATTGTTCCTGCCCCCCCCCCCCTGAAATCCAAATGGAAATAGTCTTGAATTTCTATCAAAAGCAGCCTTGAAAAGCAGCCTTGAAATAGCATTGAATTCCATATCTTCCCATGTGTACGGACCCTGAAATAGAGTATTTACGCTGGGACTGCAGAGTTAGGGTTTCCTCCAAAGAAATATGTCAGAATGACCATATGTTTGACATCCAATAGCCGACGATAAAAATCAATGCGCTCTAGAGGTGTCATTAAATAAAACAAACATGACTTTATTTCTTTCTTTCACCCGATCAAAGATTCAAAGTATTGCACAGACACAGTCTTTGCCGGGAATCTTTGGCTAATTTTGTTGCTTTTACACTTTTTTCAGTCAGGATCCGAATGGCGAAGTGTACTACTTCAACTTCGCGACAGGCGAGAGCATCTGGGATCATCCGTGTGATGAGTTCTACCGCAACATGGTCCACGATGAGCGCAGCAAAGCCTCAAACAGTAAGAACAGCTTTTGCTTTAAAAAAAAATCTTTTCTTTGCGAAATAGTGTGATAGGCCGCATACAGCCAGCTCCTCCCTGGTCTGCTACTCGATTCAACGTGGTGAGAAGACGAGAAGAAACCTGTATGCTTCCAAGGTTTATTTTCTATCCTTCCGCCCACCACGGCGTCACAGAATCAAGTGACCCGCCCCCTGACCAGCCAGGTCGCCAGGTCACCTCTCAAGGTGGGTGGAGTCACTAGCTGGTCACAGTAGGTGAGGGGGTAGGGGGGGGGGGGTACACCCAGGGACCTACCATGGCACTCGGCATTAATAGGATAGGGCATGGACTGGTTAGCTCAGTGTCAGGATAATGTGACAGTAGAATATCGGGTCATGGTGCCGGCAGCCTGATTTCCCAGTGGGGCAGCACTGTAAAGTCACCATGAGTGCGCACTGTCAGGAGTCTCTACCTGTCCTGATATGACTAGGATGTAAAACCTCAACAACCAACCAACCAATCATCGGACTAAGCAGTTTTAAATTAATGTAACTTTAAAATCTTAGTAAATTTTAAGCCCCGTTCACACACATACCTTCATTCGCCTCAACTAGTTCGCCTCATCTAAGTCGTCTCAAAACACGCTTGTGAACGCCTCGCTCAGGCGAATTAGCGCTGATTTACCTCAACTTGTTCGCCTCAAGTAAACCGCTTCGCGAGGTGGATTAGATGAGGCGACTTAGCATGAGTCAGCCTAAGTTGTGCGAGTGAACATGCCGCTAGTTCGACTCGTCTAGTTTGCCTTATTTAAGTCTGCCTAACGTTGTATGTGTGGACACGCCTTTAGTCAAATTATGAAATTTTGGAGCAAAGCACAAGTAATATGAGATTGCGTCGGGTCTGATATCATGGGAGATTTGTCAGTTTTCCAGATTGAAACCATGAGTGTAGGTAGGAATTATCATGATGGTATTAAATGGAGGTTGGATTTATAGCTGCATAGTCCGATGAAGCATCAAATTTTCAAAACCAAAACACTCACCTAGATTTGATTCTACATATCCAACTTAGGTAGTGTAATGGCCCACGGTCTTCCACCACACTGCCACGCACTCACGGAAGAACGCCAAGATTCAGTATCAGTACGCTTCAACTTGTCGGGGGTCTGTCCGGTGGCTAGTCTGCCGCCACCTAGCGCAGTTCAGTGTAATTGCGTAGGTGTGCGGCGTAGTCTCCGCTGCCACCGCGTGGTAGTAGGGCTCATGTACAGACTACTACAGGAGTGATACACTCATTAAGCAGGTGTTGCCACATAGAAGGGCATACTGAGTCAATTTAATAGAACCTGTTACTGCATAAGCCAATGGTGGCGTGCTTGCCAAAATTAATTTGTCATGTTTGTGCTTCAAACATCTCCAAAGTTAGCTATTTAAAATAAAAGTTACTGCAAACTAAAGTACGGTAGACTATAAAAATCAATTTAATATATTTATCTAAAAAAAATAGCCGAAACTCAAAACCATCGAACTATGCAGTGTTTGATGGCATTGCAATCATTCATCATATCCATTCAACCAATCTACAATAACAGTTTACTGGACGCGGTGGCCAAATTGGAAGAGTGTACACTTCCCGTGCTGAAGGTCAGGAGTTTGAATCCCGGTCGAGTTAAATCAATGATTTACAAAATTGGTACTTGTCACTACCTAGCCTGGCACTCGGCAACACTAGGATAGCGCAAGGACTGCTTACCTCAATATCAGGATAGGTACCGGCTTGTCACAGTGCGCACTCATGGCATCTTTATTGTGCTGTCCCACGGGGAGACCAGGTCGTCATCACCATGACCCAATATCCCACTCAGTCACATTATCCTGACACATAGCTAACCAGTCCTTGCCCTATCCTATTAATGCCGAGCACCAGGCTAGGTAGCGACAGGTATATATTTTGTAGGTCAAGTTTCCAATAGCCGATGTTTACATTTTGTGCTGCGGGGCCGTTAAACACGCAAACCAATGCTAATTTCCCCCTTTTTCTCTTTTCTTCCGCCCCATTCTCCCACACCCACCTATCCGGCCGGCCTCCCATCAGTGGCTTCCAAGAAGAAGATGGGGACGAAGAAGAAGGACAAAGCGAACCGGAGTCCGGAGAAACAAGACTTAAAGGTAAGAATGCACCAGGACAATTAATCCACACAAAAGTACCCGCTTCTGGAATTTGAAGATGTGGTGAAGAAGCGTGTCATTCAAAAGGCGTTAATTTGAGCTGATTCGATGGCCGAATTGGTAGAGCGCAGGCCTCCCATGCGGGAGATCGGCAGTTCAATTCCCGGTCGAGTCAAACCAATGACTTATAAAAATGTTTCTTGGCACTTCCTAGCCTGGCGCTCGGCATTAATAGGATAGGGGAAGGACTGGTTAGCTCAGTGTCAGGATAATGTGACTGAGTGGGATATCTGGTGATGATGCCGACTGCCATATTTCCCAGTGGGGCAGCACTATAAAAGTCACCATGAGTTCACACTGTCACAAGTGTGCACCCATCTTCATATGACCTTAGGTGTTGCCAGGACGTAAAACTCCAACAACGACGTAAAACTCCAACAACCAACCAACCAACCAACCTGATTAAAACAGCAAATCACTGCATGATGCATGTTTCGGTGATGGTTATGTAATTGGTGTTTTGAGGCTGGAGTTCGATAATGTATTTATGAGACTGTCTCAAAAGGTGATAAGCAATATGGGACAAAACTTTGTCCATTGTAACGATCAACATACTATCTGCTTATACATTTGCTCAGGATAAACTGATTTGTTCTTTACATGGTGTTTCATAATCGCAATAGAATACATATTGATTTGAAGCAAATTTAGTGTTTTCAGTCTAACCGTTTCTCTGCTGTTTTGTGTCAATCATCACAATGGATAAAAAAAAGAAGAGTTATCACCTTTTGCGACAGGCTCATATGCTTTGATCTGCTGCATGCATTGGCGCTTACGTGGTTTTGCACCTGAACTCTTCATATATATTTATATCTATCTCTATTTATTTATATATAGATATATTTACATATATCAGGGATGAAAGATCTCCGCGATTCCGCGGATTTCCGGGATTTTTCAATCCTGCAGCACCATCAGCGTATACTAATATGTGGTGCTGAGACCGCAGCACTATCAGCGTACACTACTAATAAATGCTCAATCACCAGCACATCAGCGTACACACAAACCCAAACCCCACACACACAAAAAACCCACCCAACCACCCAAACAAACCAAAAACACACCCCCCAACACCACCCATATATAGTCCTCATGGATGCGTGGAGTATTTTTAAATGGGTCAAAGTTTAGGGGCCTAGCTTCCATGTAAGCAGGTACGCAGCTGCGTAACACCTGAGATTACAAACAATATATATATCTGATGTTTTATAGCGTTTTATTCCATCTCGTATGCAGGTATAGCAATACCTCAGGGAGTTTGATGCCCCTGCCCTGCAGAGTTGTAAACCACTGCCTTGTGGTACAGGTTCTTTACAGAACTGAAGGCTAAGGGAGCAAACCCTAAACAGAAAACCATGTCACTGTGGCAGCATTAAGGGCGGTTGATGTATGGAACTCCCAACATCTCCCGACCAGCCACTGCAGGGACAAATAGTTTTGCGCCTGTTGGGACATGTTCTTGCTGGTGTGAAACCTCTATTTGCTCCCCGAGAGAGTGCCGCTGGTAACTTGCAAAAGCCAGCAGCACTTCAACACTTTTGCAGGCAGCTTTCATGAAATGGGAGCGGCAGTCAAGTAATGAAAGCAGTCTTTGTCGCATCGTGACCGACAGCATGATGATGATGATTCCATCTTGTCATTCCAAGAGCGTTTTATGCCATCGCCAAAAAAGTCTGCGTACCACTCGAAAATCACAAGCTAGGCCTCTGAAGTCGAAGGCTGGTTAAACCAGTGATTTTCAAATTACCCATCAGCCTCCAGCTTTGATGCATTTGAAATCACTCTGCACACCCGCCACGCAGGCTATGACCTATGCCTACACATAGGTCTTTTAACGCATATAAGTCTTTCAATGTCTCATCATGTCTTTCGGTAGTATCCTGCAGGTTTTATAACGCATATAAGTCTTTCGATGTCTCATCATGTCTTTCTGTACTAGCCTGCAAATCACTGATTATTGCTTCATGTACTCTGCCCAGAATCTGGCGCCTCTGAGGAAATTGAGCTCGTCCTCTGAGAAAACCTCAAGTGGGATCTCACTTAGCTCGTCTTCTAAGGTATATCACATGACTGCTCACAGCTAATCAGAAGCTGCAAGTGTTTGTCATATGCAAAGTCTGCCCTTTTTTCACTTCGGTGTGAACAAAGTCTAATTAAGGCCTCAGTCACACTCTGGCTTGCGACCATTTTGTGACCACCAAAAAGGGGCGGTCGCCCAGAGGTCGGCGGCCGGTCAGTGATTGGTCGGCGTCCTTGGGGGGGCGACCATCTTGGTTGCATGGATGTTGCAGATGCTGCACCAAGAACCTCCTTGCGACCAACACGGTTTCCTAGAGGTCACCAACCATTTTCAGCGCTTGCACGACCATTGTTTTTCCCACTTCCTTTAGAGCTTTAGTCGCAAGGAGGTTGTCAGCGTTTGGTTGCAAAGTGGTCGCAAGCCATAGTGTGACTGAAGTCTAAGAAATGATTTTTATGGGGTTTTCAAAAATATTTTTAAAATAAATTATATTAATAGTATTACTCACTCTTTCTCCTGTTAGGCCTCGTCCTGATATGACCTTATATGTTTCAAGGGCGTAAGACTCCAACAGCCAGCCGATCCTGTTGGGTCAATGTTTAATTTTCATGATGTCCATCTAGTTTATCAGAGAGTCCATCTTGTTCTAGTCTTGACCATGTTAAAGGTTTCATGTTAATAGGACAACTATATTCCTTGTAGCCTTATAAGTTATACCTGTCAGGGGATGTGGCAATTTCTTTTGTACCCGAGTGGAATTGAGTAGAGAAGAAATTAGTTTAAAAAAAATAGTTAATGTGAGTTTAGATGTTGCGCCCCTGCCATGATTTGTTCACCTTTGTCACGAAGTGGAATTGAGTAGAGACAAAATTAGTTTTAAAAAGTAGTTATGTGAGTTTCGACGATGCGCCCCTGCCGGGATTTGTTCGCCTTTGTCATGAAGTGGAATTGAGTAGAGATAAAATTAGTTTTTTTTAAAAGTTGATGTCAGTTTAGATGTTGCGCCCCTGCCAAGATTTGTTCACTGTTGTCACAAAGTGGAATTGAGTAGAGACAAAATTAGTTTTTAAAAATAGTTAATGTCAGTGTAGATGTTGCGCCCCTGCCAAGATTTGTTCACTGTTGTCACAAAGTGGAATTGAGTAGAGACAAAATTAGTTTAAAAAAGTAGTTAATGTGAGTTTCGACGATGCGCCCCTGCCAAGATTTGTTCACTGTTGTCACGAAGTGGAATTGAGTAGAGATAAAATTAGTTCAAAGAAATAGTTAATGTGAGTTTATACGATGCGCCCCTGCCAAGATCTGTTCACCTTTGTCACGAAGTGGAATTGAGTAGAGACAAAATTAGTTAAAAAAAATAGTTAATGTGAGTTTAGACGTTGCGCCCCTGCAATGATTTGTTCGCCTTTGTACAAAAGTGGAATTGAGTAGAGACAAAATTAGTTAAAAAAAAGAAATAGTGGCTGTGAGTTTAGACGTTGCTCCCCTGCCAGGATTTGTTCGCTTTGTACAAAAGTGGAATTGAGTAGAGACAAAATTAGTTTAAAAAAAAAATAAATTTACTGTGAGTTTAGACGTTGCTCCCCTGCCAGGATTTGTTCGCCTTTGTCACGAAGTGGAATTGAGTAGAGACTAAATTAGTTTTAAAAAAATAGTTAATGTGAGTTTAGATGTTGTGCCCCTGCGAGGATTTGTTCGCCTTTGTACAGAAGTGGAATTGAGTAGAGAAGAAATTAGTTTTAACAAATTGTTGATGTGAGCTTAAACATTGCGCCCCTGCCAGGATTTGTTCGCCTTTGTACAGAAGTGGAATTGAGTAGAGAAGAAATTAGTTTTAACAAATTGTTGATGTGAGCTTAAACATTGCGCCCCTCCCAGGATTTGTTCGCCTTTGTACAGAAGTGGAATTGAGTAGAGAAGAAATTAGTTTTAACAAATTGTTCATGTGAGCTTAAACATTGCGCCCCTGCCAGGATTTGTTCGCCTTTGTACAGAAGTGGAATTGAGTAGAGAAGAAATTAGTTTGAACAAATTGTTGATGTGAGCTTAAACATTGCGCCCCTACCAAGATTTGTTCGCCTTTGTACCGGAGTGGAATTGAGTAGAGAAGAAATTAGTTTTAACAAATTGTTGATGTGAGCTTAAAGATTGTGCCCCTGCCAAGATTTGTTCGCCTTTGTACCCGAGTGGAATTGGGTAGAGCTTTGCATGACAATACACCCTGATGCCTCAGGACAGCTTCTCCAAACTTCTAATATCCTTACAGTTTACAGTTGTTGGATGCTAACCTGGTTGTGTTGTTGGTATTTTTCTGGTGTTGATAGTTTTTGTGTGTGACTTAACACAATTGTTGCAAGTTCCGCTGGTCCATCAGAAAGGACCGAAGCTGCGACCCAGCATGTAGGGTCCCAGCTTCAGTGTACACACTGGAAGTTGGGGGTTGGTGCCCCTCCGTCACTATAGACCCTATACATTGAGCTCACTTTGCGCGTATATCCACATGTGTCGTGATGAACAGTAGAATTCTTTTCGCTGTACATTTGTTTCGAATGTAGATCGCAGTGAAATTGTCCAAGCAAGTTTTTTTACGTTAGATAAAATACCACGTTGTGTATGCGTATTAATTACCCCCACACACACACTTCCCGCTGTGTCAGGACCTAGTGCGTCGGGTCACAGTTTCAGTTCTTCCTGAGGGATCAGCGGTATTCAAAATACCCGCATTATGTATTGTCCAATATTGACTTAGATGCGCCAAAGGCCTGTTGGAGCGATGTTGACACTCTGGTTGATATACTTTCCAGAGACGCGTTCACCTCAAAAAACCAAATTAAGATGATAAAGCATCCATTAAATTACTTCAGCGTTCCATTCCTGCGCCAATTTGATCAGTATATGCTGACATTTCAAGGATGTTTTGAATAAATAAATAACTGTTATTGTGAAGAATAGAAGGAAAGAAGTACTATTGGACTGAGAAGAGAACAATATCAGTTTTATCTGATCGATTAGTGGTTGCTTAGTGGCATGCCGACAGCAAAAGCCATAATCATGGCAAGAAGTTTTTAACTTGTATTCTGTCGTATTGTTATTCAACCATCGCTTTTACACAGAATGTAAAAGCCCGCTATAATATTTTTTCAGGATGTTTTACCAGCTATCTTCACAAAGCACAAATGCCATGGAGCTGAAATGTCTCGAAGTTGAAGCTATAGTCTACGGACCATAATGTACTGGTCACAAATATGTGTGTTAAATTTGTCACAAAAATAGGTCTTAAATTGTATGAAAATTGGTATTAAAAAGTCTTTAAAAGGGTCTTCAATGTGATCGGCTGATAAGTGCAGGAACCCTGTGGGAGGTTACTGGGTAATGCAATGAGTGTTGGTCGTTATCAGAAACTGTGTACCACATATTTGGTTTCTGCGTTACATTATGAATGATTAACCCTTTTTTTGTTGGCGGGGCGGGATGTAGCAAGTCAAATAGTTATTGTCGTGAATTAAAGTTGCATAAAATATGTTAGATAGATCACTAGTATCTACTTTACATTAGTTCAAAGTTACTTTTATTTTAAATGGTAAACTTTTGAGATGTTTTGAGTGCAAACATGGAAAATTAGTTTTGGCAAGCTTGCCAAAACTCTGACACCATAGATTTCTGCAGTAATTCGCACACTCGCACAGACATACATACAAAAACGGACAAGAGACAGATATAAAATTTAAATCAGGGCTGACGTATCAGCGGCGTAACGTGGAGGGCCAGGCACTAAGACCCAGACGCCCTTAGCAGTTCAGATCAACAATGCAGGTTTATGAGCAACTCGTGAGATATATAGATTGTCAACAAGATGTGATGAAATACGTGCAGCGCTCAGACCCATTTAAAGAGGGTGGGAGATCGAAGTAGCTTGGTGGAGAGCCGGGAGCGAAGTGCCAGGCTAGGGCAGGGGGACCCACGAGGAAGAGCTAAAAATAGAACACCGGCCTCGTGTGCAAATTACCCATGTTAGCCTGCAGCCAACATGTTTAACAGGTTCTGTTAAATTGACTCAATATTGCCTTCTACGCAGAAACAAATGCTTAATAAGTGCATCAGTATCTAAGTTAGATATGTAAAATCAAATCTAGATAATTGAAAATTTGATATTTCATCGGACTATGCAGCTTGTAAGCAATACTGCATGTTTCTGGAAGATTTATACTGCCTATCATTAGACAGTTGGTCGATAGAAAGCCCAAGCCTAGACTTTTACCGACCCAAGGAATTTTTAACTCCCACACCACATATACATGGTATGAGAGAAACCGGCCTTTGATGACGCTGTAAGTTATACACAGTGGTGCAAATCCAAAGTGGCAGAGGTGGAGGCACGGGGAATCGAACCACTGATCTTCAGTCTACAAAAACCTAGAAAAAAGTAAGACCCTCTAACCACTCCCCCACAGAGAACACCACATAAAATGCATCCAAAATATGCTTATATGATTTTTTGCTAAAATGAAAATGTCAAAATTTGCATATTGGTGCCATGCATCTAACCAAATAGTTTTTTTCACCTTTTTTCTAGTAACACAAAATCTTTTTTGCTTTTAAAACTGTAATCAATAAAATCTTGTTCGAATTTGTTGTGTGTGTTAAAATGATGTTATGGATGGATGCTACAGGGTTAATTTTAACGGCTTTCTCAATGTGTATGAGATCAAAAAGGTGGGTTTTTTCAACTCAACATTTACATATGTAAACCTTCATATGAACATGCATTCTGCTATTATTTGAAATGTTTCTGCTATTATTTGTATCGTTTTCACTTTTGGTTTCCATGTCACAAAAGTGGTCCACAGTTTCTGAGAACGGCCCACGTCACAAGAGAGAATATATCAATTAGTATTATTGACAACATGTAGATATCTTATAACTCGCTTTTGATCAAACTCTTATGAGACAAATAACTTTTACTGTTAAACTAAATAATATAATGCTTTTGTTTGAGAGTAATTGATTAGAATGTGTTGGCTTTGTAAATAATTTTATGGTTTGTATAAAAGAATAACAACAAACTAATAAAAATATATTGCTTTAGTAAAATAACCCTATGTAAGTTTCACTTTTGTTAATAATTTAACAGAATAGACAACCTCTGTGGAGTTATTGCTTTTCGAAATAACTCAGGAAAATTAATACCGAGCGTGGGCCTAGCATGCGGGAGATTGGGAGTTTGGTTCCCGGTCGAGTCAAACCAATGACTTATAAAATTGATACGTGTCGCTTCATAGCCTGGTGCTGGGCATTAATAGGATAGGGCAAAGACTGGTTCGCTCAGTGTCAGGATAATGTGACTGATTGGGATATCAGGTCATGGTGTCGGTGGCCTGATCTCCCAATGGGGCAGCACTATAAAGTCGCCATGAGTGTGTCACAAGTTGGTACCCATCCTTATATGATCTTAGATGTTGCCAAGATTGAAAATTCCAACAAACAAACAATCATGCCATCTTGATTTGAAAACGAGGTTAGTTGCGCAACTAATCTTAGCCTTACAAATTATAGTGGTCTCCCCAGTATTCAGGAAAGGGATGGTAGGAATCGGTATAGCTGGTGGAAACTTATAGGCTGTATGTGTAAGTGTGTGCCCAACGAATGGCGGGCTTACTGAATAAGTCAACTTATGCTGCCATCCCTTATGCTCTGTCTCGAGACACTTGCCTTAGCAAAGCTTCAGTGTAATGTGTGTCTGGACGCAAAAGTGTGATCAGGTAGTGAAAGTCTTATACTAATAAGCTTTCGTGTATTTCCAAACAAGGATACGCATAAAGTAAGATTTCCCCACATGGGTGGTGAAAATTAGGGATGGTTTCCGCTCTTGTGATGATGGGCGCTTAGCGCAATTGCAGATCTCTGAGTCTCAACACCGTAGAAAAGGTTTGCCAGTAATCACAGCTGCGCTGGTGAGTGTCTCTGCACCTCCAGTGGTTCACTAGGCATTTAGTGCAATCGCAGATCTCTCAGCGCTGACCTCGATTCACTTAAAAAGTGAGGCTACATTCAATCGGTGGTGGCACCCTGCAAGTGTGAGCTCCGTCAACAATAACTCAATAGACGTCTATCGCCCCCCCCCAAATATGCGTTATTTAAAACTGTTATTTCTTACCTTGCAACAGGGTAGATTTTGAATTGTACATATTAAATAAACTTCAATCCAAAACCCCTAAGATCTGTTACTTTTGCTGGATATTTTAGGTTTTCACAGGAAATAATGTTCTTTATCCCCTCCCTCTCTCCCCTTCTCCCCTTCCCCCCTCTCTCTTCCCTCCCTCTCTCTCTTCTATCTCCCTTTCTCCTCCCTCTCCCTCCCCCTTTCCCCCTTCCACCAATGCGCCACAGAGGAAATATAACGTGTACATGTTACCCTTGTATTTATACTTGTGTAGTGGTCTGCACTGACCTCTTAGGCAAGGAGCCACATAGACAGGTAGGTGTGGGTAGCCTAGGTGGTGTAATGGTTAGCACACTGGCCCGGAATGGAAAGAGATGTGGGTTCGAGTCCCACTCTAGGCACAATATTTCCCGTTTTCATCACCCCCACGACACTGGTTGTCGTGACCATGATCCTATACAAGCTACGCGCTGTATAGTTGTTGAACCTACCCTGTGTACGTGTAAGTGCATTGCCTGTATGTATGTAATTGTAAGCATTAAAAGACTTACAATCCCAGGGGGACGAGTGTAGTGGTCTGCACTGACCTCTTAGGCAAGGAGCCACATAGACAGGTAGGCGTGTGTCGCGTGTTGATATCAGGGAGCCTAGGTGGTGTAATGGTTAGCACACTGGTCCGGAATGCAAAGAGATGTGGGTTCGAGTCCCAATCTAGGCACAATATTTCCCATTTTCATCACCCCCACGACACTTGTATAGTGCATTATACATCATATATATATACATATACATTAAAAGGAAATGCTTCTCAATCCACCACAATATGTGATGCTCAGTTTCAGAGAATGACCCATCTACATATATATATGTATATGTATAATAACCCGGAATATCCCTCCTTTCCCTCATCACTCACTCAGCTCCATGGACTGTGGGAGTCTCTCATAGTCATCTACTGCTCCAGCCTCCCCAACCCCAGCTCCGATGGTGGCGCCACCACCCCTGCACACTGTAACCGCCACTATATATAAGAAATCGCTCACTCCACCACTCACTCCAATCCACAGGAACTTGCTCCTCTCCGCGCAGACTCAATTCCTTCGGGTGGCCACAGGTTGTCAGCCAAGAATGGCGGTCTGGGACCGCTTCGGGGTTCGCAAGGCGAGCCCGTTATCCACACCGAAAGCGGACCTCGCCTTTCGATGGAAGGCGCCATGCGCTCGTCAGCCGAGGCTTTTCTACGCGGATCATCAGATGTGAATATAATTTCTTATTATTAGTATAATGTAAAATAATTGCTATAAATAAATCTTTTAATAACATTTCAAAATATATGTATATATAGTTAATTCTATACTTTATTATTATGTAATATGTTTTTTTTCCATAAATCATTGCTCAGTCGTTCTGGTTTTATTTATTACTTTTGTATATATGTATAATATATATATTATATACATGTATTATATACATATATCTGAATGCCATTTTGAATATGAATTTGGAGTCATTTATGTGTGTATTTATGTGTTAAGTAGTTATGTAATTAAGTGCTCAATATGTGGTTTGAGTTCGCTAGTAATTCGGGGATTCGCATTGGCCAGTGCGAATTTGTGACGGTCCATACGCATTCCAGCGTTAGGAGGTACTCAAACCCCATGTCGGGGCGATAAAACATCTATTAAGCCTTGTTGAATATATTTCAAACACTAGCAATCTTTGTCAGTAGAAGATTTTGTTGGCGGGGGGGTGTATTTATGCTGCCCATAACGGTTAAGTCTAATGACTTGATATATTTTGCCGCTAGACAGTAATAGTTGCGTGGTTCCCCTTGTTTGGTCACTTTCAGTTGTTGTGTAGCGATCTACTGCATGCATTCTTTCTCTGTTTGTAAGCAGATGGGAATTAAATGAATTTGAACATATAATCAGCAATGAATCCCTCCCCCTCCATCCCCCCCCCCCCACCTCCCTCCTAAAAGTGATATCAGACTGGGAACCAGTGAAATATCAGTTTTTATCGAATTGGGTATAAAGTCGATATCAGTGCAGTGGTAGAACCAAAAACCCTCTAATACTAAGACGGCTCACTCCCTATCTCTCCTACGGTAATGTAAATTTCGCAGTGCCACCTTGTGGTGGGTTTGATCAGCCCGGCTGCTGGTTGGTGTTTCACATGTAGACACATACAATTATATTATACATGAGATAGGTAAGTATGAATACACATCAATATGAAATTGCTATGAACAAACACACATCATCATCAGCATCATCATCATCATTGCCATCATCACACATCTTTCACATTCATATATACTTTTATACATATAATATAGCATCTGTTTAACCAAGAGAACAGCCAGCGCACCAAGTAGTGGGTTTGATCATTTTGATTACACAGTACAGGCTGAGTGAGCCGTCTTAGTATTATATGGTCTTTGGTAGAACTAAGCAAAAATGTTCATTTGTCCATCGGACAAGTTGGTGTTATTTTTAATTGTGCTGCATTTAAAGATGACAATAGAAAGCAAACAAAATCGCGCAACACATATTTTTTCAGCCCAAAATTTTCACTTGTCCAACGGAAAAGCTCGAGCCATATTCTGCTCGTCTGTGCCTACTCTCACTTGGCTCGGACAAGCAGACATGCCTTATTTCGAACGCTGCAGTATAGAGAACGTCATTTTGGGATTTAGTTCTGTATTATCTATATGCATGTGTATATATAAAAATGTGTATATATATATAAATGTGTATATATATATAAATATTAGGGGTCTTGCTACATAGCAAATGGAATGGCGGCCAGCTCACCCGACATGTGGTGTAGCGTAAGTTGACTTGTTTCAGTAAGCGCGCCATCTATTGGCAGTGTTAGTTGCACAACTTACACATACTGGGGCCAGCTCTACCGATTCCCGCCATCCCTTTTATCGATTCCAACCGTCCCTTTCCTGAATACTTGAGAGACCACTGTTTATGTTTGTGTGTGTGCGTGCATGCGTTCGTGTGAGTGTGTGTGTGTGTGTATATATGTGAAGTGGGCGAGACTACTCGACCGATTATTTGCGGGCTCGCATTTTGCCATTATTTAACTAATAACATACGTATGTTATTAGTTAAATATGGTTCAACAATATAATGTATGTTACTAGTCAAATCCCCTCCCATATAATTAAGTTAAATAGGTTTGGAATTTCCATAATAAAATCCTAAATATTTGGCTGAAACATCGGAGCGTGCAAAAACACATCCGATGGGTCTGGGTCCGAACGCCCAACCTCCTATCGTTGCTAGGATAGTCACAATCGACGTATCCAAGCAACGCTTTACAGCAGGGAACCCGGCCTCGCAAATGTGGCAGTTGCGAGCTCACAAATAATGGCAAAATGCAAGCCCGCAAATAATCGGTCAAGGAGTCTCGCCCACTTCATATCCTTATATATTATATGTATATCCATATATATTATATGTATATCCATATATATTATACATATGGATATATTATATATATATACATACATTATCATACATTATATATACATGCTATATATATTGGATACATTATATATATGGATATTGTATATTATATATATGGATATATATTATATATACAATATCATATATATATATTATTGTTTTTTATGTATATACAGTATATATTGAATACATACACAATGAATTTCCTTGTTTATTTGTTAAATTTGAATTTAATGCTCTCTGTAAATAAGCAACTACTCTACAATTCTTGTTGTCTTTAGAAATAAGCTAATGACACTTTTATAATTTATTCTTTGTTATTAAAAAATATATTTTTATTCTTTAATGTTTCATTAACCACCAAAAACCAATAAAATCAAATAAGAGAGAAGAAGAGGAAAAAAGGAGGACCAAAATCAGAAACGATGTGAGAAAGTCAAGAAATGCCTCAGCCTCATTCTGGCAATACTTCCCAAGAGCCCCAGATAAACTGTAATCACTTTGGGTAGATTCGTAAAGATATGTTTATTACGCAATGATAAAGAGAGAAAAGAAGTAATATTTTTATGGAAATTACACAAACTGGTAACTTTAGTCGATTCATTTCCATGTTAGTGTGAAGAAGAAGAATGAGAAGAAAATGGAAAAAATAAGTTAATTCTATGCTTTTCATGTTTATTTCCCCCTCTTTTTGGTTGATCAAGTCTCATGTAAGTCTGAATCTGTGAATTGTTGATAAAATTCGATTAAAAACAAACAAAACCAACCAAACAAATAAAAACTCGTTTTGGCAATTTTTCTTTTTTTTGTGGAGGGGCATTTATTCATTGATTTATTCATTCATTTATTTATATATTCATTCATTTATTATTTCATTTATTCATTCATTTATTTTATTTATTCATTCATTCATAACAGGTGGGTTTTTAATGTCGTCTGCTTCACCTAAATGTGTGCTGTTACTTGACAATTTTATTCAGGAGAATTTGTTTTTCAGTGAAAATTAATCAAAAAGAATCTGTTTACTATTTGCTGGCGATGTTTAGTTTAGCTTATTCAGAATGCACATGGGGGACAACATTCTTGGGGAGGGTTGTTGGAGTTTTACGTCCGGGCAACATCTAAGGTAATATCAGGACAGGTACTGACTTGTGACAGTGCGCACTCATGGCAAATTTATAGTGCTGCCCCACTGGGAAATCAGGCCACTGGCACCCTGACCCGATATCCCACTCACTCACATTATCCTGACACTGAGCCAACCAGTCCTTGCCCTATCCTATTAATGCCGAGCGCCAGGCTAGGAAGCGATAATTATCAATTTTAGATGTCATTGGTTTGACTCGACTGGGAACCGAACTCCCGATCTCCCGCACATGAGGCCTGCGCTCTACACTTGCATATTAATTTGGGTACTGACCGGACGCGGTGGCTGACTCGATAAGAGCACCGGCTTCCTGTGAGTAAGGTCAAGAATTCAAAACCTGGCCAATTCGAAGGAAAAACTTACCAAATTTATACTTGTCGCGACCTAGTTTGGCGCTCGGCATTACTAGAATAGGGCAAGGACTGGTTAGCTCAGTATCAGAATAAATGCAACTGAGTGAGATATTGCATCATTGTGCTGGTGGCCTGGTCTCCCAGTGGGGCAGCACTATAAAGTCAACAGTCGGTGTCCATCCTGATATGACCTTAGATGTTGCCAGGATGCAAAACCTCCAAAACAAGCAGCACCTATCACTAGTTGATTTTAGAGTTACTTTTTTGGATGATTAGTAGCTTTTTCTTTTATTTACAAGATTCATCGAAAGGATCTTCACAATCCTATCACAGTATAACCCCGTTACACCAAACTTGAAGGGACCATAGAAATTTGTTTTGATTAACCGATCATTGGTTTAACCGAGCTTTGGCTTCGACTTTGACTTGGCTTTGGCAAAAATGCGGGTGCATTATGAATGTAATATACAATTTATGTGGACACTTTGATTATTGTTTTTTATGTATATACAGTATAACCCCGTTAAACCAAGCTCGGTTAGACCAAACGATCGGTTAATCCGAACTTTTTAGTTGGGGGCCCGGCAAAATACTACCATTTATCATATAAAAAAGTTGGGGTCTCAGGTGACCTTATAACCACATGAAAGTTAGGTTTAACCATACCGGAAGTGGCCAGGGGTGCGACAATTTTGTTTGGATTAACCGATAACTTGGATTAACCAACTTTGGTTTCACCAACTTTTTTATATAATAAATGGTGGTATTTTGCCGGGCCGCCAAAAAAAGTTTGGATTAACAGATCGTTTGGTTTAACCGAGCTTGGTTTAATGGGGTTATACTGTATATAATATTTATATGATATTCAGCTGAAGCAGATGACATTTAAAGCTACTGGGTTTAATATTTAATAATTAATATTAATAACCGTAACCATAATATAAGCGATTATATAAAGATGCAATCAGTTGCTTTTTTGTTATCCCATTATTAAACAATTATATTTTAAATAAAAATTGAAATAATGAAGGACATTTTGGAGCATTGGATACTTCCGCTTTCCTGAAGGTGATATATTTAATTTTCTTAATTTATGAGATTTGAGAATCAAGTCGTTAGCTAACATCTAATGCTAGAGATTGGATGGGATTGACCAATGAAATAGCAGCATGATTCCCGTACTGGACACGGTGGCTGAATCGGTAGAGCGCAGGCTTCCCGTGCGGAAGGTCGGGAGTTCGAATCCCAGCCGAGTCAAACCAATGACTTATCAAATTGATACTTGTCGCTACCTGGCCAGGCGCTCAGCATTTATGGGATAGGGCAAGGACTGGTTAGCACAGTGTCAGGATAATGTGACTGTGTGGGATATCAGGTCATGGTGCTGGCGGCCTGATTTCCCAGTGGGGCAGCACTATTAAGTCGCCATGAGTGCACACTGTCACAAGTCGGTACCCGTCCTGATATGATCTTAGATGTTGCTTGGATGTAAAACAACAAACAAGGCATGGTTCTCGATATGAAATTGTTGGGTTTTGGTGCCTGACCGAATCAACCTGAAGACCAGGGGCGTAGCTAGGCGTACGCGCGTACGCCAAAACGTCCACATCGTTTTGTCAACAACAAAAAATAATTAAAAAATAATAAAGAGGGAGAGAGAGGAGGAGAGAGGGGGAGAGAGGGAGGGAGATGGCATGTAGTGGTCCGGAGTGTCGAAAACTCAAGAGAGAAAGAGGGAGGGGGCATGTAGTAGTCTGGAGTGTCGTAAACTCAAGTCTAACATGTGTAAAATCCGCCAGCTTAAGCTTAAGCGGCCCCCTAAACCCCCTGCCGAAATTAGGAGTACACATCGTTAAAGGTCTAGCTACGCCCCTGAAGACTAACAACAAAATTGGCACCTGACTCTCCCTCACCTGGGTATGTATGCATGAAGCGGTGTTTGCGCGCTTAACCTGGGGATAGTGGCTATCCCGGTGAAAAAATGGTATGCAAGAAGCGGTGTTAGCGCTAGCCTCATGACCCTAACTCGTGTTAGCCTAACCCTGTTCCATAGCAGGATTAGCGCTAGATAAAGGATTCACCCTTACGCAGAGTAGGGGTGAATGACAACGTAGTCTACATATGGGCGAAAATTGCTTGTGGAAGTCCTGGTTCCAGTATCCAATGGCTATTTATATTGACACAGAGTTGGTGAAATGGAAGAGAATGCAAAACAGGACCTAAAACTGCTGCCACTCATTCTCTCGCATCAGGGATGAGAATTTCCCGCCAATTGGCAATTTCCCACCTTTTTAGGTCTGGCCTCTTCTCATCCTGGCTATATACAGAGATGAGAATTTCCCGTCAATCGGTGGTTTCCTGACTTTTGGGCAATGGCTCGCCTTTTTAAGTCTGACCTGTTCTCATCCCTGCTATATACAGACATGAGAATTTCCCGTCAATCGGCGGTTTCCTGACTTTTGGGCAATGACCCACCGTTTTAAGTCTGACCTGTTCTCATCCCTGCTATATACAGAGATGAGAATTTCCCGTCAGTCGGCGGTTTCCCGACTTTTGGGCAATGACCCGCAGTTTTAGGTCTGACCTGTTCTCATCCCTGGCTAATGCTAGATCTGACCGTACACGCTCTACTTGTTAACATCTAGATGGGCAAGACTGGAGAACTACGCACTGTAAGTTATGTCGACTGACATCAGAGGAATCTATTTACCGCATGTTTTACTCTGATTTGCTCCTTTCAACCTCATCCCCCTCCCCCCCCCCCGTCTCCCTCTTCGTCTGCATTTTAAACCAATATTTGTTACCGGTTTCATGTGGTGTTCTTGAAAAAAATAAAATAAAAACCTGCGAAAGTCCTCAAATTTGTCATTTGACACCGAGAGAGAGAAAGGAATCCTTGAATTTAATCATTTTAGATTCTTAGACTAGAAATGGAAAGTCCAATTCTGAAAAGGCCTCGATTTAAAGGATATTTTACTCTTTTTCTTTTAAATCATGTAATTTACATCACATCAACCCTACACCAAGTCCTTGACATAAAGGAAATATTACTTTAAAAAAATAAATCTTAATTTTCATCGAATCAATCCTACACGAACCGGGTATTTAGTTTATTTATTTTGGTTTGGTTTGACTTGAAATGATTGGTTTCTTTTTATTGTGATTTTCCCATGATATAGATTTTTTTTTTCTATCAAATCCTATTCATGGGGGTGAGCAAACAAATGCTCATATGACAATGATCGTATTTGTCAGGTGAGATTTTTGTGAGCAGTACTCATAAAATCCTATGTCATGCCTAGGTCATAAATGTGGGTGCCGTACGGTGCTGCGTTCTGCGGTGTGTCTTGCGGTTTATGCAAATGTTACGGCATTGGGCCTGCAGTTTATCTCTTCACAAATCGTACGGTTTGTGTTGAATTTATACACGTATTTAGTATACAAAAAAAGTCACAACTTTCTTAATATTGATCACACAAACATGAATTTTGTACAATATTGATATAAATTTTACAACCTTTTTATTGATGTCAACAACGATGATCGTACAGTGTTATGGAGTCTGGATTGCCAGGATTGCGGACTGCAGCGTTGCGAATTTTTAAAGTTAAGATAACTCCAACTTAACAAAACTGCAACCCTTGCGGCAAGCAAAAAAAGACATGATGACCGTAACCCACCATACGGTCTAGCCGATGCGGTGACTTATGGTCACCGCAAGCACACCATAACGCATTTCCGACCGAGGCAACAGTAGGTCTTAGTAATGATAAAGAAAGTTCTTCAACTCCCCCAAATGAAATATATTGGTCATTCTCTAAAACTGAGCACCACATATTTGATTTCCACGTTACGATGGTGATAATTAATTCTTTCTTTTACAATAGTTTTATTGATAGCAAGTAAAATAATTATTCTTGCCTCCGTGTGTTATGTATGTTAGCAATACTACATGTATTTAATCTATTTCACAAAAGATATCAAAAGTACGCTTGTATGGTTTTCTGCTCAAGTGAAAATACAAAAATTGACACATCGATGCCAGGCATTCACCGAAGCTTTACAACTTCTTTCTTGTAAGATATAATCTTAACTGTAATCAATCAAATGTTGCCTCACTTTATTGTGCATGTTAGAATGATGTTCTCGATGTGTCTTTGATTTCCATGTTGCACAATCGATATTAACATATTACTCAATTTGTATAAGATAAAAAAATCAAAAAGTGATATAGTTTTCTTTCAACTCGGACATATGCACATCACATAAACCTTCATATGAACATGAATTCTGCTATTATTTGGAATGCTTTCTGATATTATTTGGAAGGTTTTCACTTTTGTTTTCCATGTCACACTTTAGTTCCCAGTTTCAGAGAATGACCCGTATATATTCAGATGTTCGTATGTCAAGGACGCCAAGAAGTCTTTGGATTTTTACATGTCAAAAAGCATGCGAACCTTGTGTTGTCTTATAGTGGGTGTAGCTTCTTAGAGTCGGGGCGTTTGTTTATTTGGTGAAAGAAGCATGGATTTTGTTTTATTTCCTGCTTGGATATCTCTTGTAGTGCAATCGATTTGCTATAACCTAGTGTAGTTCATTATTTAAAGGGTCTGTTTACTTCTCCCGTGCTGGTAGATCGTGGGGTCGTGGGTTTGAGTCCCGGTCGAGTCAAACCAATGACTTTAAAATTGATACTTGTCGCTTCCTAGCCAGGCGCTCGGCATTATTAGGATAGGGCAAGGACTGGTGTGCTCAGTGTCAGGATAATGTGACTGAGTGGGATACCAGGTCATGGTGCCGGCGGCCTGGTTTCCCAGTGGGACAGCACTATAAAGTCGCCATGAGTGCGCACTGTCACAAGTCGGTACCCGTCCTGATATGACCTTAGATGTTGCTAGGACGTAAAACAACAAACAAACAAACAATACTTCTAATGTCACACGGTGTAATGGGCATGACATGTGTATACATGCATGCAAGTGTATGTCATATTGTGTACAGCGATGGGGCGGTGAGCGGCCCCGTAGTTACAGGTGGGACTGGTGGTGGCGCCACTGTCGGGCGGAGGAGGATGCAATATACAGAACGTGTACAATAATATAGACAATAAATTCCCTTTCACGCCTTTATACTCGCATAATTCGTTATACATCACATATAATGCACATGTATGACATCCATGGATGCATTATGTGTGGATGTCATACAGGTGTATGTCATACATGTGTATGTCATACATGCATATACACTGCATGTCATTCATGTGTATGTCATACATGTGTATATAGATGTGTATACATGTGCATGTCATACATGCATATACATGTGCATGTCATACATGTGTATGTCATGCATGCATATAAAGTATGTGTGCATGTCATACACGTGTATGTCATACACGTGTATGTCATACACGTGTATGTCATACATGTGTATGTCATTCATGTATATGCCATACATGTGTGTATACATGTGCATGTCATACATGTATATACATGTGCATGTCATACATGTGTATGTCATACATGTGTGGCATACTTGTGTATGGCATACTTGTGTATGTCATACAGGTGTATGTCATACATGTGTATGTCATACATGTGTATATCGTGGCAGCGGGGGTAGTGAGGAATGGTGGGTGTATAGCGGTTTAGTTATTGCTCACCCATGCCATTTAGAAGGGCAACCCATATGGAATGACAAGGACTTACGCAGCAAAATCAAGCAAGCCATCGAACCACATAAAATCAAGTTTTACACTGATCAAGAAGCGGGAACTCAAAGTGGCACAACCATGTTTCACCGCCTTGTAAATCACATCCTGAAAGATACCGTGAGAAGCAAGACAGAAGAGCAAGGAAGGACGACATCAAATAGTGGACAAGACAAAGTCGCTGACTCTCACAGGCGCTAGTGAGAACGGATACAGGGAGAGAGGTGGTTAAAAAGTTGTCAGTCATGATCCAATGATCCCTACAGTTATGGGAAAGTGAAGTGACTCCTATTACCTTTGGACGCTAAAACTAGATGTTGTGACAGCTGCAGTGGGCGGACGGGCAATTTGGTTGATAACTGCTACCACTGTATACAGACGCTAAATTAGGGTGTTCTGATGGCTGCAGCGGTGGGGGTCAATTTAGTGATAACTGCTACCATTTTATACAGACGCTAACATTGGGCGTTATAATGGCTGCAGTGTGGCGGACAATTTGGTTGACGACTGCTACCACTGTATACTGACGCTAAATCAGGGTGTTCTGATGGCTGCAGTTGTATGGGTCAATTTAGTGATAACTGATACCATTTTATACAGACACTAACCTTGGGCGTCATAATGGCTGCAGTGTGGTGGACAATTTGGTTGACGACGGCTATTACTGTATACCGACGGTGAACCTGGGTGCCACTGTATTCAGGCGCTAACCTTGTGCGTTGTACAAGCTGCAGTGTGGCAGACAATTTGATTGATGACTGCTATCATTGTATACTTCTGTAGTCGTCTGCACTGACCTCTCAGGCAAGGAGCCGCATAGACAGGTAGGTGTGGGTAGTGTGTTGATATCAGGGAGCCTAGGTGGTGTAATGGTTAGCACACTGGCCCGGAATGCAAAGAGATGTGGGTTCGAGTCCCGCTCTAGGCGCAATATTTCCCATTTTCATCACCCCCATGACACTGGTTGCCGTGACCATGATCCTGTACAAGCTATGTGCTGTATAGTTGTTGAACCTACCCTGTGTATGTATGTGTTAGTGCATTGCCTGTATGTATGTAATTGTAAGCATTAAAAGACTTACAATTCCAGGGGGACGAGTGTAGTGGTCTGCACTGACCTCTCAGGCAAGGAGCCGCATAGACAGGTAGGCGTGGGCAGTGTGTTGAGCCTAGGTGGTGTAATGGTTAGCACACAGGCCTGGAATGCAAAGAGATGTGGGTTCGAGTCCCGCTCTAGGCGCAATATTTCCCATTTTCATCACCCCCACAACATTTTTAAACCTGGGTGTTGTGACAGCTGCAGTGGTGGGGCGGGTGGGGGGGCAATTCAGTGATAACTGTTACCACCACATGCTGACGCTAACCTTGCACAATGCGACAGCTGTAGTGGGAGGCGGGCAATTTAGTGATAACTGCTACCACTATACCAACGCTAAACCTGGGTGTTGTAATGGCTGCAGTGGTGGAGGTAAATTTGATTGGTGACTGCTACTATTGTATTTAGACGCATCAAGAACATATGACAAATACGGGAGCGACAGATGTTAACCTCATCCCATCTCGACCGTCTGTAGAAGGACTGCCAATCTCCCAAGACTGTCTTCACAGAACGAAGTTTGTTCATGGCCAGTTCAGTAATAATTCACCTGAATTGAATCATGGTTGCTTAATTCTTTTGCTAGCAGTCATTTACTTATCTGCTGTTTAGCCTGGTCTCCCAGTGGGGCAGCACTATGAAGTCACAATGAGTGCGCACTGTCACAAGTCGGTACCCGTCCTGATATGACCTTTCGATGTTGCTATGACGTAAAACAAACAAACCAAGCTACTTCCTTCCCACTATAAATCCTCTTGCTCCTCATGCCGTATTCTTGTGCGCCTGTGCAGCTCTCCCATCTGGCAAATCTGGCGCATGTCTGGGCAGAGCGCTGTCATGACAATTCAACTGCAAATGCTTGGGATGACTGCTGCTATAGATCTGCACCTGATGATGACGATGATAATGATGACAAACACATGCATACAGCCACACCACAAGTTGTAGTCACACAAGAACATGCACACAGACAAGCACATGTAGTCAGGCACCTGTACACACATATTCAGACAGAAGCTAACAGAATAAACCTAACCACACTCCACCTAACAAAATATACAAACCATTCTACCAACACTACATCTCAAAATGCAATCTCCAACAACATGACAATTAGGCAATTCACCACACAACGGGCATACAAACCTGTGAAGGGAAACCATACATGTAACCACTCCGTAACGTAATGGTCTAATCAATACCCATGTAGCCTATGTATGTATACAACATGTAATTACTATCTCATATGTGAATTGTCAAATTATTATACCATTTGTAAGTCTTGGAATGATTAATATTGTTATTTCGGCTGATTTGAGCTAGCTGCTGATGACAATATCAGACTACATGTACATATATTGTAAATAACTGTCTTGTCACATGGCTGGAAGACCAGTGCCACGGCGCTGACAAAAGGCGTTATTCAATGAATAAACTATATTTACAACAACAAAAAACACATGCATATTGACAGGCGAGCACCTAGCCTCACACAGACACAAAACAGGTGGGCTGACACACCGACCGACTCGAACACGCATGCACATTACCCATAGACACACACCGAAAGAGAAATACACACAATGGTTAATGTTGATTTTTCACAGATTTTTTCATTTTAAATTTATTTATGAAAGTTGTAATTTTATCCATTTATTGTTGAATGCTGATTGTTCATAGGCATGTTTATGCCAATTGTTATTTTACTTAATCTTTGTTAAATGCTGTTTGTTGACAACAATCATGTTCAGCAAGTTGTATTTGTAGTTAATATTGTAATTATTGACAGTCTTCTTTATGCAAATTGTACGTTTAGCTAACCCCCGATTAAATGTTGCTTGTCGAGAGACAGGAATTTTCATATAAGTTGTACTTTTAGCTAATCCCGTTAAATGTTGCTCGTTGACAGACACAAATCTTTATACAAGTTGTACTTTTAGCTAATCCCGTTAAATGGTGCTTGTTGACAGTCATCTTATACAAGTTGTAATTTTAGCTAATCCCCGTTGAATGTTGCTTGTTGATAAACATGCATCTTTATACCGGTTGTACTCTTAGCTAATCGTTAAATGTTGCTTGTTGACAAACCGTCATGTTTTTACAAGTTGTACTTTTAGATAATCCTCGTTGAATATTGCTTGTTGACAAACTTGCATCTTTACACAAGTTGTACTTTTAGCTGATCCCTGTTAAATGTTGCTTGTTGCGAAACATGCATCTTTACACGAGTTGTACTTTTAGCTGATCCCTGTTAAATGTTGCTTCTTGCGAAACATGCATCTTTACACGAGTTGTACTTTTAGCTGATCCCTGTTAAATGTTGCTTCTTGCGAAACATGCATCTTTACACGAGTTGTACTTTTAGCTAATCCCTGTTAATTGTTGCAAAACATGCATCTTTACACGAGTTATACTTTTAGCTGATCCCTGTTAAATGTTGCTTGTTGCCAGATGGCATTTTTATGTTGGTTGTGCTTGTAACTAATCCTTCGTTGATGCTGATTGTAATTGGTTCCAGTCGTACCTGATGGGCACGCACAGTTCGCTCAAGTCAGGAACGCTCGACTTAGATCTCTCTTCAACTGCACTCAGTAATCTCGGAGGCGGACACGAAAACATACAAATAATGCCGGATATGTCCGATGAAGACGTAAGTCCATGCTATAATAACAGCGTCCACCGCTCTTGCTACTTAATCAGTGGCTTAATCAACAATTGCGGTAACATGGGAATTAAGCCCAGGTACTGATAGTTAGAGGATATGGTCTGAGCTAATTTCATAATACAGTAAAACCTCTTTAGCCGACCACCTACCCAGATCGACCACTCTCCCCATATCGATTGCTTTATTTGGGTCCCAAACGATCGCCCATACATCATCATGCTGTCAGTCGCAATGCGACAAAGACTGCTTTCATTACTTAACCACCGCTCTCCATTTAGCTCTCTGCTGTGAGAGTGATGTCCATGAGTCGGTCTTACATTTCATAAAAGCTGCTTTCAAAGTGTTTGAAGTGCTGCTGGCTTTTGCATGTTTCTAGCGGCACTCTCTTGCGGAGCAAATAGTGGTCTCACACCGGCAAGAATACATTAAGACAGGCGCAGACTATTTGTTCCTGCAGTGGCTGGTCTCGCCCATACAATACCAGTGTAATGATCAAAAAGACTCACTAAAACAACCACCTCCCTAAGTGGACCATTTAAAGTCGGCCCCATGGTCGGTCGATTTAGAGAGGTTTTACTGTATCGTCATTGGTTCTAAGAACAACTACTTTCAAAACAGATCAGGGATGAAAGATCTCCGCCATTTTTGATAAGCTCTGATTAACATTCACGAAAAACCAAGGATATATATATTACAGCAATTTGTCACTCTGAATCGCCTTCTTATATGACCTTAGATATTGCTAGAACATAAAACCCAAACAAACAGAAAAGTAAGGAGAGATTGTGGAGACAGAAAAGGGGAATTGGTGTGATGAGCGATCATCATCATCATGCTGTCAGTCGTAATGCAACAAAGACTGCTTTCATTACTTAACTGCTGCTTTGTGCGGTTGTACATTTCATAAAAGCTGCTTGCAAAGTGCTGCTGGCTTTTGCAAGTTACTAGCGGCACTCTCTCAGGGAGAAAATTGAGGTATCACACTGGCAAGAACATGTCAAGACGGGCAAACTATTTGTCCCTGCAGTGGCTGGTCGGGAGATGTTGGGAGTTCCATTCATCACCGCCCTTAATGCTGCCACGATAACATGGTTTTCTTTTAGGGTTTACTCCCTTAGCCTTTGATTCTATCAAGAACCAGAACTTGTACCACAAGGCAGTGGTTTAGAACTTTGCAAGGCAGGGGCGTCAAACTCCCTGAGGTATTTTAGCACCTAAGGTATCTGAGGTACTGCATTACCCGATTACCACATGGGCGATAATACAGTCACAATATGTGGTGCGTTCTCCAAGGATAGTCTGTACTGACTGAGATTCCACCAGTCCCTTCATATAATTATGGGATCGGACGCATTTGGCCGAATCAGTTAGAGCGCCGACTTCCCATGTGGAACGTCTGTAATTTGAATCCCAGCCGAGTCAAACCAATGACGTACCAAATTGATACTTGTCGATACCTAGTGTGCGCTTGGCATGATTAGGATAGGGCAAGGACTGGATGGCTCAGTGTCCTGATAATGTGACTGAGTGGGAAATCAGGTTATGGTGCCGGCGGCCTCGTCTCCCAGTGGGACAGCACTATAAAGTCGCCTTGAAGTCGGTACCCATCGTTAAATGTTACCAGGATGTAGACCAGACGGGGTGGCCGAATGAGTTGAGTGTCCGTCTCCTGTTTTGGGAGATTTGGCGATCCGAACCCATGGGTTCATTTTTTTTTTTACTAAATGTATTTTATTCAGCGAATAATGTCTTTTGTCAGCGACAGAGCATTGGTCTTCCGGCCGTTCAGTACAATTTGTTGGTGCATAAATGACAATATCAGTTGCAATAATAACCACATGAAAATCCTGTTCGATAATAGAAACATAATATAAATGAACTATTAGTTGTAATAGTAACTGCATACAATTCCAATTCAACATGTCAAACCAATGAAATACAAATTTATACTTGTCGCTACCTAGCCTGGTGCTTGGCATGACTAGGATAGGGCAAGGACTGGTTGGCTCAGTGTCAGGATAATGTGACTCTGTGGGATATCAGGTTATGGTGCTGGTAGCCTGGTCTCCCAGTGGGATAGCACTATGAAGTCACCATGAGTGTTCACTATCACAAGTCGGTACACATCCTGATATGACCTTGGATGTTGCCAGGATGTAAAACTCCCAACAACCAACCAAATCCGTAGATGTTACCAGGATGTAAAACCCCAACAATCGAAACGAAAAAGTTATGGATGTGGTGTGATTAATGCAAATGCAAGAAATACAAATTTAAACTCCCTCCTAAAAATTGTTTTAGTCCGGGGAGAAAAATCTTCAGAAGAAGTTCGATCTAAAGTTGGATGTACACGACATTGGTGAACTTGGCTATGAGGAATCAGACCCGAGCGACCCCGAAAAGGAGAAGAAGTCACCATCGGACAGCTCTGATGACTATGGAAAGGATGTCGTAAGCATATTTCATTACCTACTGCAAAGTACCCTAATCAGATATTTTTTTTTGTAATATTTATTCCAGTTGTAAACATTTTTTTTGTCAGCACCGAAGCAACAACAACAATAATAATAAAAACTTTGATTTGTTTTTCCAAATTGTTATTCCAGTTGAATAACATCTTTTTTCAGCACTGGTCTTTCGGCTTTAACAGTTATGGTGCATATGAACTATTTAGGGGTGAAATGATGAGATGGTATGAACAATACAGATGATAGCAGGTAGCAATCAGGCTTTACAAATATGGGGATCTTATTTTGTACATGTAGTCTGGACGATAGTTATTTAACTTTACAATATATCTTTGCTAATAGTACCTGTGGGGAGGCATTGGATGTATTCGACAGGGAACTTTCCATCCGCAAGATTTAGGCTCCGCCCACCTGCGCAGTGAACTTGGTTTTCGAATGCAAAGAGGACCAGTCAAATGGCTTCAGTGGTTTCAGCCAATCAGACCTGTTCTTTTCCATTGCAAATGGCTGCCCTCTATGACTGAAGTACTGTATATCTCTGACTGAAGTGTTGTATATCTCTGACTGAAGTGTTGTATATCTCTGACTGAAGTGCCTGTGTCCCTGACTGCAGTCTTGTATATCCCTGACTGAAGTGTGTGCCCCTGAAGTGCTGTGTGTCTCTGACTGCGATTTTGTGTGTCCATGATTGAAGTGTTGTGTGTCCCCGACTGAAGAAGTGTATGTATCCCTGACTGACGCCTTGTATGTCCCTGACTGAAGTGGTGTATGTCCCTGACTGAAGTGATCTATATCCCTGAGTGAAGTGTTGTATGTCCCTGACTGTAATATTGTATATCCCTGACTGAAGTGTCTGTCCCTGACTGAAGTGCTATGTAGCCCTGAGTGAAGTTGTGTGTCCCTGACTGAAGTGTTGTATAGCCCTGAGTGAAGTGGTGTGTCCCTGACAGAAGTGCTATATATCCCTCAGTGAAGTAGTGTGTCCCTGACTGAAGTGCCATATATCCCTGAGTGAAGTGTGTCCCTGATGGAAGTGCTATCTATCCCTGAGTGAAGTGTTGTGTCCCTGACTGAAGTGCTATATATCCCTGACTGAAGTGTCTGTCCCTGACTGAAGTGATGTATATCCCTGAGTGAAATGTGCGTCCCTGACTGATGGTGATCCTGGGTTAAGTACATTCCGTTAAATATATGTAAATGTAATTCATTGTGTTTGCGCTTGCAGGATTTTGGCATTGATAAGAACTTGTCGGAGAAGTTAATGGACATTGACATGTTGACGCCCATCGGTTCTGCGGTGAGTATAAAGCAGGGATGAAAGATCTCCGCCATTTCGCAGATATCCGCCATTGTTGATATTCACTAATTAATGTTAAGAAAATGCCAGTATATTATATATGACAGCAATTGATTATTCCAAATCCCGTTCTTATATGACCTTAGATATTGCTAGAGCATAAAACCCAAGCAAGAAAGTTAGGTATGGACGATAATATAATATAGTCACATTACTTACAACAAGGAGAGTTGAAACCTGACTTCCGGCATTTTTCCGCGATTTCCTGACAGTGCTAATCCTAAGGTGGGGAATCTGCGTTTTCGGGTAAATTCACCGTTGGCGCCAAGGTTGCCGAATTTTTTGTTGGAGACCACTTTCATCGCTGAATAAGTAAAGCATTGTCAGCATGGTCTCTCCCAGAGTTTGGTGTATTTGCTCTGTCACTTTATTGTAAAACACCAGACGGGGTGGCCGAATGAGTAGAGCGTCCGTCTCCTGTTTTAGGAGATCGGGAGATCCGAACCCATGTGTTTGTGGGTTCGAATCCTGGTCGAGTCAAACCGATGACTTAAAAATTGATACTTGTCGCTTCCTATCCTGCCACTCGGCATTATTAGGATAGGGCAAGTACTGGTTGGCTCAGTGTCAGGATAATGTAACTGAGTGGGATATCAGGTCATGGGGCTGGCGGGCTAGTTTCCCAGTGGGGCCACACTATAAAGTTGCCATTAGTGCGCACTGTCACAATTCGGCATGCATCCTGATAAGACCTTAGATGTTGCTAGGATGTAAAACAACAACAAACAAACAAATTATTGTAAAACAGTAATTTAGCAATTAAGGAATCATGGATGAAAGATTCTCGCGGATTCCCGCAGTTTCTGATTATCACCGATTAACTGTCACAAAATGCTGGTGTGATAAATGACACCAGTTGGTCCGTCTGATATGTCATTAGTTGTTGCTAGGACGTAAAAGCAAAACAAATCAACAAAAACGTGACGGGATGGCCGAATGAGTTAGAGCGTCAGTCTCCCGTGTTTGGTAGATCGTGGGTTTGAAACCTGGTCGAGTCAAACCAATGACTTAAAAATTTATGCTTGTCGCTTCCTAGCCAGGCGATCGGCATTACTAGGATAGGGCAAGGAGCAGTGGAATGAGGAAGACCAGTCGTCTGCGACTAAAATTTCCCCTGCTTAAACAACTAATGTACAAACAAAAAAGAAGCAAGGAATTGATTTCTGCGAAAATACGGAAATTCACCCATAGGCTTTTAGCACTGTCAGAGAATCGCGGAAAATTTGTAGAAGTCTGGTTTCATACCACACTCTCCAAACATATGACCAATCATTACAGACTCTGCTTGGAGAGTGTTCTGCTGTCCTCTTTTTGACTATTATCATCTCACTGTCATGAGAAATGACCACTCACTGATTTCCGCTTTTTTCCCCTCTGACACCATTTTCATCCCTGAACAATCAGGAAGAAAGGAGATTTAAACAAAAAATTTGGTACAATAGTTGATTAAGGAGGGATGCGATTGTTATTTAGAAGCGCCAATAAGAAACACGCTGCCTGCTTCGCTTGCTTCCAGGAGTTTGATCTTGCGGGGAGTCAGTCGCTCCGCTCCCTCAAATCCACCGGGTCTCTTCAAGGCATGGACCGAGCCGACCCGACTGGCCGTAGTTTGTCTGTCACCGAAACAAAGGGCAAGTCACGAAAGGAGTCTGACTTGTCGCTGGAAGACGAGCGTCGGAAGAAGGCTAGCGTTGCTGCAGAAGCCGCTGAGAGGTAATTCACGCAATTAGAATTGCGGTGTTGTTTTACAGCCAGATGGATTTGAAGGAGTGACGGGGTTCGTGCGGGTCCTTGACAAACTTGAATGTGATAGAATTAATAGGATATGACTAGGACTGGTTGGCTGAGTGTCAGGATAATGTGACTGAGTGGGGATATCAGGTCATGGTGCCAGTTGCCTGGTCTCCCTGTGGGGCAGCACTATTAAGTCGCTATGAGCGCGCACTGACACAAGTCGGACCCGCCCTGAGACCAGAAGCCAAATAAAAGCTCATGAGAGAAGCACGCTGGAAATGGCTGCCAAGGTGTCAAATGCTCAAACGTTAAAGGAATGACAAATTCCTGACCTAAAAATATCTGTGCAAAATAAGGCTAGGAACCCCCCACTAAGCTGCACTGCAAAGGGGCATGTGATATATCACGGCCCACCAGCGGGACGCCCAATGGAAGGTAACCATGCCAAAAGTAGTCAGATAACACACCACACAGCTACATACAAGCCTATGATATGTAAATAGGAGTAGGCTAGCCTAGTAATAAGAGTAGAACAAAATAAAATAATACATATATGCCAAGAAAATACAAAAAAAACTAACATAGGTTACTGACCATACCAACCAATTATCTATCTGCTACTGAAATGCAGGCAATCAAATAACTTATCAGCAGCTACTGTGTGGTAAGACAGCACCAACACTACAACTGGCCAGCATTGAAAACAAGCCTGGGTACCCGGGCTTATATGCTATGGACAGTATAAATACAGCCTCAACAAAAAAAGAGAAAAAAAGAAGATAGGACTGCCCTATGAGGAATTGACTGTAAGTAGTATACGCGCATGAATCGTTGGTTTGTATCAGGCGACGGCTAACTAGGTCAGTAGCACAGCACGGTTTGTGGTAGGGTGCTTTTTTTTGTGCTTTTTTTTTTTTATTGAGGCTGTATTTATATTGTTCATAGCATATAAGCCCGGTTACCCAGGCTTGTTTTCAATGCTGGCCAGTTGTAGTGTTGGTGTTATCTTACCACACAGTAGCTGCTGATAAGTAATTTGATTTTGTTCTACTCTTATTACTAGACTAGCCTACTCCTATTTACATATCATAGGCTTGTACGTAGCTGTGTGGTGTGGTATCTGGCTACTTTTGGCATGGTTACCTCCCATTGGGTGTCCCGCTGGTGGGCCATGACATATCACATGCCCCTTTGCAGTGCAGCTTAGTGGGGGTTTCCTAGCTAATGTTTACTTGTTGGGGTTTTATGCTCTAGCAACATCAATGGTCACATCAGAACGGGTACCGATTTATGACAGTGCACACTGATGGTGACATTATGGTGCTACCCCACTGGGAGACCAGGTTGACGGCACCATGACCCGATATCCCACTCAGTCATGGTGCCAGTGTACGTTCAAAACACTACCCCGTTCAAAACACTAATGGTAGTGTTTTGAACTTAAGTTGAAAACACTGCTGTTAAGTTGAAAACACTACCGTATATATGCTCAAAACACTACCCAAGTTCAAAACACTATCATGACAGAGCAGTGGTGGTTATAGTGCCGCAAAATGTACATATTGGTATACATATACATATTTGGTATATGCTGACCATGCTGCAGGGTTTGAACCCCGTATTAGTAGTATACGCTGATAGTGCTGCGGCGTCGGCACCACATATTAGTATACTCTGATAGTGCTGCGGGGTTTGAAGTATGTATTAGTAGTATACACTGATAGTGCTGCGGCGTCTGCACCATGTATTAGCATATGCTGATATAGTGCTGCAGAGTTTAACAACGTATAGCATACACTGATAGTGATGCGGAATGTATTGAATACATTGATATTGCTGCGGTGCTTAACATCATATTAGTATATGCTGATAGTGCTGCAGAGTTTAACCACATATTAGTATACGCTGATAGTGCTGCGGCGTTTAACAACGTCTTAGAAAACCAGACAGGATGGCCAAATGAGTTGAGCGTCCTGACTCTCCTGTTTTGGGAGATCGAGGGATTTCAACCCATGGGTTCGTGGGTTCGAACCCTGAAAGAGTCAAACCAATGACTTAAAAACTGATACTTGTCACTTCCTAGCCAGGCGCTCGGCATTATTAGGATAGAGCAAGGACTGGTTGGCCTGGTCTCCCAGTGGGGCAGCACTATAAAGTCATCATGAGTGCGCACTGTCACAAGTTGGTATGCATCCTGATATGACCTTGGATGTTGCTAGGATGTAAAACAACAACAACAAACAAACAAAAGTCAAACTTCCCCACCCTACTGCATACTTCCCCCACCAGGCGTGGTGGTCTATTCGGTAGAGCGCAGACCTCGTGTGCGGATGGTCGGGAGTTCGCTTCCCGGTCGGGTCAAACCAATAACTTTAAAATGGATACTTGTCGCTTCCTATCCTGCCACTCGGCACTAATAGGATAGGGCAAGGACTGATTAGCTCAGTGTCCGGATAATGTGACTGAGTGGGATATCAGGCCGGCGGCTTGATTTCCCAGTGGGGCAGCACTATAAACTTGCCATGAGTGTGCACTGTCACAAGTCAGTTCCGATCCTGAAATGAGCTTAGATGTTGCTAGGACATAAAACAACACCCAACAATAACCCCCTACTGTCTCAACTTATATACTACATCACCCTACTGCATACTTCCTCACCCGACTGCATACCACCCCCCCTTTGTTGTTGAAGATTTATGCTGCCCATCATGGATAAGCCTGAATAGGCTTGTTTTCACCATTAAACAGTTTGTCGATAGAAAGCCCGAGCCTACACTTTTACCGACCCAAGGGATTTTTAACCTCCCACACCACATAAACATGGTATGAGAGCAACTGGCCTTTGATGATGCTGTAAGTTATACACAGCGGTGGAAATCCAAATTGGCAGAGGTGGGCGCACATGGAATCGAACCACTGACCTTCAGATTAGGAGTCCGACCTAGAAAAAAGTCAGACACCCTAACCACTCCACCACAGAGAACAACACAAACCCTACCCACCCTACTGCATACTGCCCCACCCTACTGCATACTGCCCCACCTCACTGCATACAACTCCACCCTACTGCATACTGCCCCACCTTACTGCATACTGCCCACCCTACAGCATACTGCCCCACCTTACCTCATACTGCCCCACCTCACTGCATACAACTCCACCCTACTGCATACTGCCCCACATTACTGCACACTGCCCCACCATCCTGCACACTGCCCCACCTTACCTCATACTGCCCCACCCTGCTGCATACTACCTCACCCTACTACAAATGAAAAAGAATGATATATTTCTTTAAATATAGTAGTGTTTTTAAATTTAAAGCAAGTGTGTTGAACTTAAGGATAGTGTTTTGAGCGTGGCCACAGTAGTGTTTTGAACCTACCTTCAACCAGGTTGAAAACACTACCGTAGTGTTTTGAACCTAGGTTGAAAACACTACGGTAGTGTTTTGAACCTAGGTTGAAAACACTACCGTAGTGTTTTGAACCTAGGTTGAAAACACTACCGTAGTGTTTTTGTGGGGTAGTGTTTTGAACTTACTACACCGGCGGCCTCGTCTTCCAGTGGGGCAGCACTATAAAGCCACCATGAGTGCGCACTGTCACAAGTTGGTACCCATCCTGATATGACGTTAGATGTTGCCAGGACGTAAAACTCCAAGAAACAAACAAGCTTATGAATAACGACTGAATGACCAATGGTTTGGGATTATCATAATGGCTGACTAATGACTTTTGCAGACGCGCTGGTCAGACTGGCGGGCTGCGGTCGCAGGAGGAGGTGGAGCAGTCGATCGAGAACCTACGGAAGAAGATGGAGATGGAGCTGGAGGAGCGTAAGCTGGAGCTGTTGGAGGAGAAGACGGAGCGCCTCGAAGACATTCATAGGGAGGTCAGTCTGGCTTCCGTGCCTACTCAGATTGAGTCGCGACGACACTTATTCGAGTCTTGCTCCAAAAGATGCGCTTTAGATTATTGTTTGGATTTGTTTTTTTGGTTTTTGGGGTCTTTTTTTTACATGGTTTGTACGGGTCCTTGAAAACCTGGAAAGTCATGGAATTTGATAATTCAGGATTCCAGGCCTGGAAAGTCATGGAATTTGATAATTCAGGAGTCCAGGACTGGAAAGTCATTGAATTTGATAATTCAGGATTCCAGGCCTGGAAAGTCATGGAATTTGATAATTCAGGATTCCAGGCCTGGAAAGTCATGGAATTTGATAATTCAGTATTCCAGGCCTGGAAAGTCATGGAATTCGATAATTCAGAATTCCAGGACTGGAAAGTCATTGAATTTGATAATTCAGGATTCCAGGCCTGGAAAGTCATGGAATTTGATAATTCAGGATTCCAAGCCTGGAAAGTCATGGAATTTGATAAGTCAGGATTCCATGCTGGGACCGTAATGGGATTTGTCTAAAGGTCCTTGAAAATCCTTGAAAATCGAAAATATTTCATCATCGCTCCACCATGTTAATTATATATAGCATGTACCGTGACTATAATTTTTGTGAAGCCTATATTCGCTGATGTGCCCAAGTTTTGGTCAATGATGTTTTGTATTTAAAGTGATTTTTGTGGGTTTGCTATCCTGCCTCTTGATATTGTAATGGCCCACAGCCCTCCGACTCTCACCCTGCCATGCACACACGGAAGAACGCCAACATCCAATATAAGTATGCTTCAACTTGGTTTATTGAACCAATCTGCTCTCCGCGGCATCCACAGTCATCTGACCCGCCCCCTGACTCGCCAGATCCCACACCGACTCTATAGTTGGGGGGGGGGGGGGGGGGGGGAGGTGACCTAGCCACACGCAGTAGAGGGCAGCCCAGTCGGGGTCTGCCCGGTGGCTAGCCTGCTGCCACCTAGCGCAGTTCAGTGTAACTGCGTAGGTGTGCGGCGTAGTCTCCGCCACTACCGTGTGGTAGTAGGGCTCATCTACAGACTACTACACTATCCATATTAATAATAATACTTATGTATCCGTTCATTGTTGTTTTTTATGCTTATTTACACTTCACATATTACACAGTAAATCGAATATGGGTGCGGCCATGTTTCGGGGTACTTTAATTTAATCACCGTCTTAATAACATCCTGGAATTTTGCCCTGAACGGTCCTCGAAAGTCCTGGAATTAGATATGTCAAATGCGTATGAACCCTGTTTTTGTTTTTTTCATGGATGTGATGAAAATTGCTAATATTGCACCTAGAGCAGGAATCGAACCCACATCTCTTGCATTCTGGGCCAGTGTGCTAACCATTTCACCACCTAGACGATGTTTGGGCAGGGGTGACAAATGATGAATCGATCCGAATGTTTGTTTATTTGTTTGTTTGTTGTTTTATGTACTGGCAACATCTAAGGTCAGGACGGGCGATCCAAATGAGAGATGAGGGATACATTTGTTGGCAATGAATTGTCGAATGTAGCCTATGTGCCATCTTGTTTCAGATTGAGGCGGAGACCAATCGAGAGGAGCGCAAGTTGCGCCTGGAAATGGAAGTCACTATAAAGTGAGTCGCGGTGTTGTTGGTTTTGGTGTCGTTGAGCATTCTGCTGTAACGGGGTTCGGACTAGTCCTTAAAGTTGCATCGTTCGATGGTTGTGAGTTTCGGCATTTTTCTTAGATAAATGGGTCATTCTTTAAAACTGGGCACAAAAGTGTGACATGGAAACCAAAAGTGAAAACCTTCCAAACAATAGCAAAAAAAAATTCCAAATATTAGCCTAATCCAATGTCCTATGATGGTTTGCGTGTTGTGCATATGTCAGAGTTGAAAAAAATGAATTTCACTTTTTGAATTAGATCTTATACAAATTGAGCAATACAGTAATATCACTCGTGTAACATGAAAATCAAAGACACATCCAGAACCTCATTTTAACATATACGACATAGTAAAACAAGATTTTATTGATTACTCTTAAGCAGACAAGGTTATGACTTAGAAGAAAAAAGTTGCAAAATAAGATGAAAAAAAGTTTGGCTACATGCATAGTGTAAATTTTCACTTTTTTACATTAGCACAAAATCATATAAGTACACTTTTAATTTCTTTCTTGGGATAGCTTCAATAAATGTACTATTGCTAACATACTTAATACACAGAGGATACAATAATTATTTGACTTGCAATCAATAAACGAAAGAACAAAATTATCAGCATCGTAATGTGGAAACCAAATATGTGGTGCCCAGTTTTAAAGAATGGCCCAAATACAATAGATTGATAGTTAGTTATGTTGGCAAGGCTAACATGGGTAATTTGCTCAACGAGGCAACTGGTGAGGGAGGTTTCTTGTGTAATCGCGAACCGCAGGGTAGTCACTTGTCGCCTGACCGTCAGACCAGCAGGTTCGCTCTCCCACCCACCCACCCTGGGGTTGAGTGCTGGGTTGCAGCTATCCTGACTAACATATAGCTTTCCTATTCTGTACTCATGACAATCTATGCTATCTAAGACATTTATCTGGTCCAACTAATCGGACATAAGCTACAGTTACCATGTACTAGTCTTAAGCCTGTTGATCAATTACGCATTGTTGCTTATTCGTTATATGTACTAATTAAGATTAGGCCTTGTCACCGTATAAGCAAAAGCAAAACATGAAAGCACGACTTCCTTGAAGTCACGGACTTATTTTCTAATTAAATATTGGTTATATTCAACTTATATTTCTGTGTTGTCTCGTTGAGTGAATTATAATCTAATTTACTTTCGTTTGAAGTCACCTTTATTATGCAATTTTGCGCACACAGACTATAATTTTATAAACCAGAGTGATGAATGTCATGTTTCTGAATGGAGTATTTGTGGAAGTTATCAAGTACACTACACTACACAAGCAATTGCATGCTTTTGTCGCAGAAGGCATAAAGGTATATCACAGAGTAATGACATTTTTTTGCTTTGTCTGATGGTATTCTTCTACAGGAAAATGATGTTGCAAGTGAAGAGTGAGACGGAGGATAAACAGAAAATGCTGATGTCAGGAAAAGCCGATGCACTTCAGAAAATAGAGGATTATGTCAAGAATGAACTGGCGATGGAGGATACGCGACTCCGGTAAGGCCATGCTGTCAGCGATGAACAAACCTTGCTTTTTTGTGTTTGTTTGTTTATTCTGCTCACAACGGTTAAGCGCATGCACTTGTTTTCGCCGCTGTGCAGTAGTGGTCATAATCCATATGGATTGATTTGGGTTATACTGTATATACATAAAAAACAATAATCAAAGTGTCTACATACATTGTATATTACATTCATAATGCACCCATGTTTTTGCCAAAGCCAAGTCAAAGTCGAAGCCAAAGCTTGGTTAAACCAATGATCGGTTAATCCAAACAAATTTCTAGGGTCCCTTCAAGTTTGGGTTAACGGGGTTGGTCATAATGCAAAGCATTACGTTTGATGCGAGGAGAGGAAGAGACCCTCCCCCCGCCCCGGGCTGTCGCGCCGCGCTCACACCTTACCCGACGCGGCCGCGCGCCGCTCCCTCCCCCGCCCCCGTGTCACGCAGCATTCGCGCCTCACCCGACGCCCACTGCTCATTTTCTCTCGCCCTCCCCCGGGCCGGCAGCTTTCACACCTCACCTGCTGCCGCCCTTCCCCCTTCCCTTATAAGGCCGCCCGCCGGCCTCCCTCAGGCACTCGCCCTCCTGCCACCGTCCAGCTCTCTCCTTTTTCCCTGTCTGGCTTCATCCCCGCTGCTTCACCTCGGACCGCCGCCCCGCCTCAGGCTCCTACACTATGCCCGGACACGGAAAGGGAAGAGGCCGCAAGAGCTCCCGGGCGACCGCCCAGGCCACGCCGGGACCCGCCTCGGGCTCGCCCGGGGACACCTCAACACCTCCGGCGCCGGCCTTCCCCTCGGCGACCTCGGGCGCCGACACAGCCCTCATCCTCGAGGCCCTGCGGCACCTCACTACGTGCATGGACGCCCTCGAGTCGGGGGGAGCCCGAGGAGCCCCGGAGCAACTGCAGGCGGCGTACACCACACCGCCCGCCCCAGCACCTCGGGCCCGGCCCCCGCCTCAAGCGACTCAGCCCGGGGCAGCCCACCCCCACTATCAACAGTACGACCGCCTCGCCGCCCGAGGCGGGCCCGCGCCCCCGGCCTACCTCCAGGACGTCGCCGAGGACCACACCCCAGCATCCGCGGCCGACGCCGTCCGCGAGATCCTCGCTTCCGCCGAGGCACACCACACCGCCAGGCGCCCAGGCATCCCCTCGGGCTACATCTTCCCCTCGGACCTCGTCGAGAGAGGTCCCGAGCGGAAGCCCGTGAGGAGGGGGGAGGCAACCAGGGATGAATACAACCTCGCCCTCCTCACCCTCTCCACCCATTCAGCCTTCCCCACGCACTCCGTCCAGGGCCTACACCACCACCACCTCACCGTGATGAGGGACATCCTGGTGCATCCGTGGCCTACCGTCCGCCGCTACTCCGAGGCCATCTTCACCTGGATAGCGGACGGCAGACTTCCACACGGATGGCATGACCCGGTGGCCCTCAACACCCTGAGGATGGACTCCCTCACCACCCCCGCCGCCCCGGAAACACCAGCTCCCCGAGGCGAGGATTGGGCCCGAGGCACACACCTGCCCCAGCCCCAAGTCGACACCCGCACCGCCTACGACAGGCAGACTCACGGGGCCCCCTGCCCCGCCTGGAACCGCGAGCCCGCCTCGTGCGATCGGGCCCGCATCGGGGAGGCCCACGGCGAGGGGGGAGAGAGGCACCGGCACGTGTGCGCCTATTGCGCCAACGTACGGCGCATACTAACCATGCACAGCGAGGCCGGATGCCTCACCAAGCAAGCCCGTGAGCGCCAGACCCCGGCCGCCTCGGCGGATTTTTGATCCGCCGGCCCCCCCCCGGCCGGTCCGGGGGGCCCTCCCCGGCGCCTCACCCACACCACCACCGTGACCTCCACCGACAACCCCTCAGCGACCACCGATCGAAACGCCGCCCAGACCGAGCCGGGGATCATCACCTCGCACCTCACACCTCAGACTCAGCCCAGCCCCACGAGGGACCCTCCCCAGACAGCCTAGCCGCCGACCCTCACGACACCGCCTTCATCAACCCGCCCGACCCGACCCCGACCGCCACCCCACCCAGCCCTGAGGACTTCGCTGCCCCCCTGCTCGACCCTCGCCGGACCTCCTCACCGGATCCCTCCAGGGAGCGGGCCTCTTCCTTCTTTGGCCGCCCGCTCCCTGTCGACGCAGGCCCCGGACACTCCCCGCACACAGAGGGAACCTGACCCCTGAGGCGGTGCACCCTCTCTGCCGCTCCCCCCTCGCCCCCTCGGGCGCGCCTCGAGCCCTCTCCGCCCTTTTTTGGTGGAGGGCTCCTCGGCACCCCCTCTCTGAACTTATACAAACATTAACTCTGCCTCATCATTCCTATCTCCTTGTACTTTCCTATTTGCTCCTTATGAGCCCTCATCGCTTTGCTCCTCATGAGCCTTTTATTCTCGCTCCTCATGAGCCCCTTCATTGCATTGCTCCTGACCCTGTATATTTCTCTGTCTCTGTATGCTCTGTTGTTGAGGCGTTAATAAACGCCTTTCTTTCCACCCCCGCCTTGCCTCTCTTCCTTTTCGCGCATCGGTCGTAATGCGAAGCATTACGTTTGATGCGAGGAGAGGAAGAGACCCTCCCCCCGCCCCGGGCTGTCGCGCCGCGCTCACACCTCACCCGACGCCGCCGCGCGCCACTCCCTCCCCTGCCCCCGTGTCGCGCAGCATTCGCGCCTCACCCGACGCCCGCTGCTCACTTTCTCTCGCCCTCCCCCGGGCCGGCAGCTTTCACACCTCACCTGCTGCCGCCCTTCCCTTAGAAGGCCGCCCGCCGGCCTCCCTCAGGCACTCGCCCTCCTGCCGCTGTCCAGCTCTCTCCTTTTTCCCTCCACCCACCCACCCATCTCTCCCTTTCTACTTTCTCTTTCAGTGGGGGGCTCCTCGGCATCCCCTCTCTGAACTTATACAAACATTAACTCTGCCTCATCATTCCTATCTCCTTGTACTTTCCTATTTGCTCCTTATGAGCCCTCATCGCTTTGCTCTTCATGAGCCTTTTATTCTCGCTCCTCATGAGCCCCTTCATTGCATTGCTCCTGATCCTGTATATTTCTCTGTCTCTGTATGCTCTGTTGTTGAGGCGTTAATAAACGCCTTTCTTTCCACCCCCGCCTTGCCTCTCTTCCTTTTCGCGCATCATACTGTACATATTTCTTGATCTATATCTCACTTTGAATCTTTCTTAATTTACTGTTTGTATTCTTTTACGTTTAGTGTTTTGGTGTTTCTTAGAGCACTTCTTTGGCTATTCGAAGCTTTTATGCTCATAGCTATTACGCTTCTGTCAAAGAACCCATAGTTGCATCTTTCTGTTTGTAGCACACGTGCCTCGCCAGCTCTAGTGACTTTTCTACTTGTTGTTTTGTATTTTTCTACATAGTCAATAGCTAGTATTCTGAGGTGTGTTTCTCTTCTAGTTTTGAGCATGCAAATATTAGCCTGTTTGTGCAGGTATATTGTAGGATGTCTGTTTTCTAGGCCCAGGCATAGTTTCAAAGCTCTATTTTGTTGTCTTTGTGATTTCATTTGTGCTTGTTTGTTCCCACCCATGTAAATTACATCCCCATAGTCAAAGTATGGTAATATTGATTTGTAAATCTGGATAGCCATGTTCTTCGTAATATATTTTCTTATCTTAACTGAATAACCATAGTTTGCCATTGATCTTCTGTATGATATCATTTATGCAAAGCTTGTTTGTTTGTTGTTGTTTTACTTTCTAGCAACATCTAATGTTATATCAGGACGGGTACTGACTTGTGACAGTGCGCACTCATGGTGACTTTATAGTGCTGCCCCACTGGAAGACCAGGTTGCCAGCACCATGACCTGATATCCCACTCAGTTACATTATCCTGACACTGAGCCAACCAGTCCTTGCCCTATCCTAATAATGCCGAGCACCAGGCTAGGAGGCAACAAGTGTCAATTTTTAAGTCATTGGTTTGACTCGACCAGGGTTCGAACCTATAACCCCACCATCTACCAACACGGGAGACGGATGCTCTAACTCATTCGGCCATCCCGTCTGGTCTGCAAAGCTTGTAATTTGAATGTTCGTCTAATTTAAGTCCTAGATACCTGTATTCTGTTACTCTTTCCAGCATTTTACCACCTAGTAAAGCTGCTTTCTTTTCTTGATTTTTTCCTACCACTGTTTTTGAAGATTAGTGTTTTGGATTTTTTAACATTGATGGTTATTTTATTTGCATTGCACCTGTCATTTAACTTGTCTAGTTTACGGTTTAAACTGTTTATTACATCTTTTTCGTTATTACCTATTGAGAATATTACCATATCATTAGCGTATAATTGAATCATGTCTGTTTTTAGCCAGACATCTAGGTCATTTATCTATATGATGAACAATAATGGACTCAGTACTGAGCCCTGTGGCACTTCACATTTGATCGGTAGTTGTAGAGATAAGCTTCCGTTTGCCTTAGTTCTCTGTTGTCTTCCCGATAGGTAGTCCTCTATCCAGGCTACCGTATTTCCTCTTATCCTTATCTTATCCAGTTTGTTTAACATCATTGTGTGATCTACTGTATCAAAGGCTGATTCTTTGATCTACTGTATCAAAGGCTTTGATAAAGTCTATGAAAGCTGTACCTACAATTAGTTTTTTTGTTGATTGCTGAAAAGATGTCATCTGATTGTTTATCCCTTCGCCTTGTTTTCTAATACCAGACCTGGTAGCCGAATCAGTAGAGTGAAGGCTCGAGAGTTTGAATACCAGCCAAGTCAAAGCAATGACTTATCAAATTGATACTTGTCGCTACCTAGCCTGGCACTCGGCATTAATAGGATAGGACAAGGACCGGTTAGCTCAGTAGCAGGATAATGTGACTGTGTGGGGATATTGAGTCAGGATGCCAGCGACCTAGTCTCCCAGTGGGGTAGCACTATAAAGGCACCATGAGTGCACTGTCACAAGTCGGTACCCATCCTGATAGCACCATAGATGTTGCCAGGACGTAAAACCACAACAAACAAACAAAATCCTAAGGAGACTCGCCAACAATGATATGATGCACCACAATTTTGTAACTGAAGCGCTTTAATTCAATCTCATTTATATTTTAAAATTCAGCGACAACAAAATGTTTGTTTGTATCGCAGAGCTGAAATGGAGGCCAACCTGAGGAAGTTACGTAATGAGTTGGCTAACTTGGAGGGAAGCGAACAAAGGCAGCTGGAACTGGAGAAAGCGGAAGCGCAACAAAAGATTCAACAGGAGGTAAGTGCGTTACTTTTGTTGGTCACCCCAACCCCCCTAATCCCAAATCCTGATTTTCTTTTTCAAGATTCTTTTTTATTATCTTGAAAGGTGAGGAGCCATCAGAATGTTTTGGCTGTCAGTGTTTATTGACACTGGAACATATTTGATTGGGATGTAGCAATTTTGTATTGCACAGAAAATGCTTTCATGAAACGCAAGATCTGTAAGACCTTTTAAAAATGTGAAACCTGAAGTAAGCATTGAATTTCTGAAAACAGCCGGACTTTATAGACTATGATTTTACCTTAGGTTTTTGCACTTAAACACTTTCTACTCTTACATAAAAAATTATTTTAAAGCATTAAAACCCTTAATTTTTTAGCCTATTGGCTTTGACTTCTCTGTTGAGTGATATAGTTGAGATTTTCTTCTTCTTTTTTTTTTTTTGGTCCATTAGTTGTTTAAGCAGGGGAAATTTCAGTCATAGACGACTGGTCTTCCTCATTCCACTGCTGGTCGATAGAAAGCCCGAGCCTACACTTTTACCGACCCAAGGGATTTTTAACCTCCCACACCACATAGACATGGTATGAGAGCAACCGACCGTTGATGACGCTGTAAGTTATACACAACAGTGGAAATCCAAACTGGCAGAGCTGGTGGCATGGGGAATCGAACCGCCGACCCTCAGATTATGAGTCTGACCTAGAAAAAAGTCAGACACTCTAACCACTCCGCCACAGAGAATATAATAAAAAATATATAAAGCAACATATAGCCATGAATATGGCTATAGTTGCCGACATGGCGTAAAGCCCCCCACGTCACTCACTCTTTTTTTGTTTTTAACCACTTAAGTTGTTTTATGTCCAAGCAACATCTAAGGTTATATCAGGACAGCCCCCCACTTAAGGCCCCATCGTCCGATAGTTTTGAGTTTCTGACATTTTTTCAAGATAAATATATTAGATTAATCATGATCATCTACCGTACTTTAGTTTGAAGTAACTTGATTTGAAATGGCAATATTTGAAGTGAGGACATACGAAGAGTTCAGGCGCAAAACCACGTAAAATCCACTCCGAAAATCTGGTTTAAATAAAAAGATTTGTCCCTGAAAATAATTTTAATTCTCACTAATTCCACTTTTTATATGATCATATGGTTTATGGAGCAACGGACAAAAAATTAGGAATGTTAAAAAAATTAACTTTTTGTACGTTTGATTCCAATGTTTATCTCCATTTTTAGATTGTCGTTTACATGGTTTTGCGCCTGGGCCCGTATGCATGACGCGGTGTTAGCTTACACTTGGTGTGTTTGCGCTAACATCGCTCCTTGTGTACTGAGTTTTCGCCGCTAACCTAGAAATCCCCGCCAAAACCAGTTTTGGCTCGCTAACTCTTCATGCTTTTTGAATTTTGGCATGCACATCGAAATACTGACACCAAAGGCTTCAGCAGTTCCATTAAATTAAGTTCCCTTATATATTGCAACAACAAATATCAGGGATCCCATTTCTCAGCAAAATCGCTGATTTTTTTAGCGAAAATTGAGTTTCCAAATCGGGGTGGGGGACGGGGGGAATCCTGTCCGCGAAAAAAGAAATCCGCGAAAAATTGTAGCTTATGTTTAGCATACAAAAACTGAGAGCAGACGGTTTTTAAAAAAATTCCAGGGAGGGGCATGCCCCCAGATCCCCCTAGTTTTTCAGGGGATTTTTATTGTTGTCACTGGGACCCCTGAAATATTGAATAAGTGTACCATTATCTAAGTAAGAGTTGTAGAATAACATCTAGATAAGGAGCCATCCAAAGTTGTCCACATTTTCAAGGTAGTACAAAGAGAATTACTTTTCCAGACCCCTTGCTAGGATAGGGGAAGGCTGGTTTGCTTAGTTAGTATCAAAATAATGCGACTGAGTGTGATATTGTATCATAGTGCTGGTGGCCTCCTCTCCCAATGCTGCAGCACCAAACTGGATGGCCGAATGCGTTGAGCGTCTGCTTCCTGTTTTGGTAGATCGTGGGGTTCAAACTCACAGGTTCGAATCCTGGTTGAATCAAACCAATGACTTAAAAGTTTATACTTGTCGCTTCCTAGCCAGGCTCTCGGCATTATTAGGATAGGGCAAGGAGCAGTGGCATGAGAAAGACCAATCGTCCGTGATTGAAATTTCCCCCGCTTAATCAACTCATGTACCATACCCCCCAAAATAAGTTGCCATTACTGCGCTGCCACAAGCTAGATGGTGCTAGGAAGTAAAACCCCAGTAAACCAAATTGGCGGCCTGCTCCTTTATATAGGTGAACGAGGCTGTTGAGCGTGAAGAATTTGAAGAAGAGAAGGAGACGCGACTCCAGGATCTGCGCGAGAAGCTGGAGCGAGATTTGACTGAAGAAATGGAGGAACTCGAAAAGAAGCATGCGTACATGCGTGAAATGAGGCGGCAGGATTTGGTTGAGCAACATGAAGCGGTTAGTTGAAATATGCTTGTCTGGGTTCAAACAAATGATGGCACAAGATGCTGGTACCGTACTCTTTGGGTTTGGTTTAGCTCTTCGACCCCCGAATAACTGCCTATCTTTATTCTTGGTTGTCCATCGGTCGTAACGACGACAGCAACTCATCATTTGTTGTGAACTCGTCAATGACTGATGAGTCCAATTTGTGCTCAGAATGTGCGGTGGCACGTTGGACGTGTGTGGAGTTGGTGTCAGAGAGTGGTAGATGAAGGAGACGATCTTTTCTCTGCCGACGCGTTTGTTTAGCTTGAGATATGCGATCAGCTTCAAACTGTGTTGTGTCTTTCCCAGTGGGGCAGCACTATAATGGCGCCCTGAGTGGGCACTGTCACAAGTCGGTACCCGTCCTGATATGACCTTAGATATTGCTTGGACATAAAAGAAACAAACAACCGATCTGTTTCAAACTGTGTTGTTCCTTTATGAATAGAAGCACACGATGAAGTCCTGTCCTTGGCCACTATTTGCCAGATTATAGTGTTGACATTTCCTTTCTAGTGGACATCTTAAATGGTATATAGACCAGACGGGGTGGCTGAATGAGTAGAGCGTCCGTCTCCTGTTTTAGGACATCCGAACCCATGAGTTTGTGGGTTCGAATCCTGGTCGAGTCAAACCAATGACTTAAAAATTGATACTTGTCGCTTCCTAGCCTGGCGCTCGGCATTATTAGGATAGGGCAAGGAGTGGTTGGCTCAATGTCAAGATAATGTGACTGAGTGGGATATCAGGTCATGGTGCTGGCGGCCTGGTTTCCCAGTGGGGCAGCACTGTAAAGTCACCATGAGTGCGCACTGTCACAAGTCAGTACCCGTCCTGATATGACCTTAGATGTTGCCAGGACATAAAACAACGACAAACAAACAAACAATAAATGGTATATAACTTATAAGGGAGGGGGAACCTAAAGGTCGATTATCTTTCTGTTTACTAATGTGGAAATGCATGAGGTTGCAGCCAATCAGATTTTCGTGTGATTCCTGATTGATCAGAGGTGCTATATCAACGTATGTACTAACAATAACCAAATCTGCTGGAGTATGGTATCCCAGTGTGGCAGCACTATGAAATCATCATGAATGAGCACTGTCTTAAGTTAATACCTGTCCTCATATGATTTTAGATATTAGTAGGCCAGAAACCCGCAACAAACAAAGCCAAGTGAAGCTTGTTCCGAATTACTTACTACAATCTCTGGAATTGAGATTGTAGCGGTCCAAATAAATAGATCGCATTGCACAAACTCCCATGTACCAAAAATAGCGGAAGCGTTGAACAGGATGGCCACAAGGAAGCGCATTCAATATTTAGTGTTTAACAAAACTCCCATTATTTCCGGGACCTGATTAATATTTAACGTTAAAGAAAGTTACCTATTTTCAGGACTTGATTAATATTTGACGTTAAAGAAACTTGACCTATATTCAGGACTTGATTAATATTTAGTTTCAAAGAAACTTGACCTATTTTCAGGAACTGATTACAATTTAGCGGTAAGGAAACTACCGTATTTTAATGACTTAATTAATATTTGGCATTAAATAAACTTGACCTATTTTCAGAATTAGATTAATATTTGGCATGAATGAAATTACCATATTTTCAGGATTTGATTAATATTTGGTTTTAAAGAAACTGACCTATTTTCAGGACTTGATTAATATTTTGTTTTAAAAACTGTGTGTTTTCAGAAGATGAACAAGATTGAGCATGACCTGCAAAATCTTCAAGAGGAGGAAGCCGATAAGAAAAGTGTGGAACTGAAGGCGGCCCGCAACCGCCAGAGGGCAGTTGACGACCTTGAGAAAGGCGTACGTTGACCTTTAAGTACTGATATAGATTAGAAATTGGAAATGAGACTACATTTCGATAAAAATGTGCAATTTTGTAGAAAGCCGCTCTTTATTTCGATGAGGATAAGCGGTCTCATGGAAGGCCCACTGCCCCGCAAAGCAAATTAAATTATGGGCTGAGATTATATTCTTACTTAGTGACATTAAGTGGTTTGTGGCTATATACAGTCATCATCATCATCATCATCATCATCATCATCATGCTGTCGGTCGCGATGCGACAAAGACTGCTTTCATTACTTGACTGCTGCTCTCCATTTAGCTCTCTGCTGTGAGAGTTGTGTCCATGAGTCGGTCTACATTTCATGAAAGCTGCCTGCAAAAGTGTTGAAGTGCTGCTGGCTTTTGCAAGTTACTAGCGGCACTCTCTCAGGGAGCAAATAGGGGTTTCAGACTGGCAAGAACATGTCCAGACAGGCGCAAAACTATTTGTCCCTGCAATGGCTGGTCAGGAGATGTTGGGAGTTCCATACATCAACCGCCCTTAATGCTGCCACAGTGACATGGTTTTCTGTTTAGGGTTTGCTCCCTTAGCCTTCGGTTCTGTCAAGAACCTGTACCACAAGGCACTCATTTACAACTCTGCAGGGCAGGGGCGTCAAACTCCCTCAGGTATTGCAATACCTGCATACCTGCTATATACAGTAAAACCTCCCTATCCGGCCACCACAGATGGACCACTCCCCTATAGCGACCACTTTATTTGGGTCCCAACAATACCATTATGACCATATTCTAACTCCCTAAGCCGACCACCTTCCTAAATGTACCACTTAAAGTGGGTACCAAGGTCGGTCGATTTAGAGAGGTTTTACTGTAGTATACAAACTTAAAAACCAGGCTCCGCGTAGACTTTAAAGCTTGATCCTGCATAGGGCTACTTGGGCCTTCGACCCATATAACTAATGGATTTCGGGGATTTTTCAATCCCGCAACACCATCAGCATAGATCTATACTAATACGTGGTGCAGACGCCGCAGCACTATCAGCGTATACCACTAATAAATGCTCCAAACCCCGTATACTGCGACCATACATGCTTCAAATGGCGCAGCACTATCAGCGAATACCAATATATATGAAACCCGACTTCCAGAAATTGTCCGCATTTCCCTGACAGTGTTAAACCTATGGGAGAATATCCGCAATTACGCTTTTTTCCCCCAGAGATCACTTTCATCCCTGTGGGTTAAAATAATAATAAAAGAATTTTACTGAGCAAAATATTTATTGGAGTAAACAATCAAATATAATATATCAATAGAATATTACTATCACAATCAATTTGAGAGCATTGGAAGGCAGCAGGGTCTTTTTGCGAACACACAGACAAAGAAACACACACATATTCGCTTTTATTGATATAGATGGTGGGGCAACAACCAGCTGCGTTGGAGTCCATGCGCTTTATAGTGTCAGATGTTTAGTGATGAATGCGGTTGTCTTTGTAGTTAGAAGACGTATTGAAGGAGCGCAAGGACGAATTGCGCGATAGTCAAAAGAAGGAGCTGGAAAAAATGCACGTCGAACACAACAAACGGTTCTCTGAACTGCAAGACGAGTTCGCGACAAAGGTAAGCATCACATTGGTCTGCGCTTATTGTCTCAAATCCTTCCTAGTATATAGTAACTACAGTAAAACCTCTCTAAATCGACCGACCATGGGACCGATTTTAAATGGTCCATTTAATGAGGTGGTCGGTTTAGGGATTTAAAAAAATCATTACAATGGTATTGTCTGGGCGATCGTTTGGGATCCAAATAAAGCGATCTGTGGAGGTGGTCGGTTAGAGAGGTTTTACTGTATTTGTTAGGAACACAAAGTGAGGCGAGAAGTTGACAGATAATGCGACACTCGTGACTTGACAGTTCCTCTATTTGTTTGGAACACAAAGCGAGGCGTGACCTTGGCGAATAATGCAACATTCGTAACTTGACAGTTTCTCTATTTGTTTGGAACACAAAGCGAGGTGTGACCTTGGCAAATAATGCAACATTCGTAACTTGACAGTTTCTCTATTTGTTTGGAACACAAAGCGAGGCATGACCTTGGCAGATAATACAACATTCGTAACTTGATGTTACGTACACCAAGTGAGATGTGAACTTGACGGATAATGTGACACTCGTAATGACTGTTTCTCTATTTGTTAGGAACACCAAGTGAAGCGTGACCTTGACGGATAATGCGACACTCGTAACGACTGTTTCTCTATTTGTTAGGAACACCAAGTGAGGTGTGACCTTGAAGGATAATGCGACACTCATAACGACTGTTTCTCTATTTGTTAGGAACAGCAAGTGAGGCGTGACCTTGACGGATAATGCGACACTCGTAACGACTGTTTCTCTATTTGTTAGGAACAGCAAGTGAGGCGTGACCTTGATGGATAATGCGACACTCATAACGACTGTTTCTCTATTTGTTAGGAACAGCAAGTGAGGCTTGACCTTGATGGATAATGTGACACTCATAACGACTGTTTCTCTATTTGTTAGGAACAGCAAGTGAGGCGTGACCTTGATGGATAATGTGACACTCATAACGACTGTTTCTCTATTTGTTAGGAACACCAAGTGAGGCGGGACCTTGACGGATAATGCGACACTCATAACGACTGTTTCTCTATTTGTTGGGAACAGCAAGTGAGGCGTGACCTTGATGGATAATGCGACACTCATAACGACTGTTTCTATATTTGTTAGGTACACCAAGTGAGGCTTGACCTTGACGGATAATGTACACTTGTAACTTGACTGTTTCTCTATTTGTTAGGAACACCAAGTGAGGCGTGACCTTGATGGATAATGTGACACTCATAACGACTGTTTCTCTATTTGTTAGGAACACCAAGTGAGGCGTGACCTTGACGGATAATGCGACACTCATAACGACTGTTTCTCTATTTGTTAGGAACAGCAAGTGAGGCGTGACCTTGATGGATAATGCGACACTCATAACGACTGTTTCTCTATTTGTTAGGTACACCAAGTGAGGCTTGACCTTGACGGATAATGTGACACTTGTAACTTGACTGTTTCTCTATTTGTTAGGAACACCAAGTGAGGCGTGACCTTGATGGATAATGTGACACTCATAACGACTGTTTCTCTATTTGTTAGGAACAGCAAGTGAGGCGTGACCTTGATGGATAATGCGACACTCATAACGACTGTTTCTCTATTTGTTAGGTACACCAAGTGAGGTGTGACCTTGACGGATAATGTGACACTCGTAACTTGACTGTTTCTCTATTTGTTAGGAACACCAAGTGAGGCGTGACCTTGACCTTAAGCTGGATGAGGAGAGAAGTAAAATCCGACGTCAGCATGATGACCAGGTCAATGAAATAAAACAGGAGTTTGAAGAAAAGAAACAAACACTCAAAGATGTTTACACTGAGAAGGTATGTACACAAATATCTACATATGAGCATCATATGACCGTAGATGTTGCTAGGACGTAAAACCCCAAACAAACAAATAAAACATATGCGCACTGTTAGAAAGTAGAACTCACGTGTTGCATGTTTTATTCAGGGATGAAAGATCTCCGCAATTTCGCAGATTTCCTTGTTGTTTTTTTTATATTGATGCAATTTTTTATTTTCACCGATTAATGTTAAAGCTGCATAGTCGGATGAAAACATAAAATTTTCAAAACCAAAACAATTATCTAGATTTGATTTTACATATATAACTTAGATACTGGTGCACTTATTAAGCATTAGTCGCCACATAGAACTTATATTGAAGGCAAGACGGAGGCAATTTAACAGAACCTGTTACTGCAGAAGCCTACGGTGTCAAGAATTTTGGCGTGCTTGCCAAAATTAATTTAGCCTGTTTGCACTTTAAATATCTCAAAAGTTAGCCATTTAAAATAAACGTTACTTTAAACTAAAGTAAGGTAGATTATAACGATCAATCTAATATATTTATCTCAGAAAATGACAGAAACTCAGAACCATCGGACTACGCAACTTTAAACAAAATGCAAAAGAATCAGGATGTGTATGACAGCAAATGGTTGGTCCGAATCCCATTCTTATATGACCGTAGTTTCTCAAACAGGATCATAAATATATGGAACAGTCTCCCACAAAATGTTATTGATGCCGAGTCAATAAATTCATTCAAGAACAGATTAGAAAAAGCATGGGCTGATGATCCAGGGAAATTTGACCCCTTATTCACCACATGCTACTAATTATTCCTTGCGTTGCTTATTTACTTGCACTCAAGCAAAAATGAGAGACAAATAAGTGTTCACACTTCCTGTCTACCATTCGCTATTTCGCTATTAGAACATAAACTCAAACAAGAAAGAGTTAGGCATGGGTGATAAATGCCGTCACAATAAGGACAGTTAAAACCTGACTTCCAGGGTTTTCCCGTATTTCCCTGACAGTGCTAATCCTATGGGGGAATATCCATGTTTTCACAGAAATTTGTCGTCAGTGTAATAACCATGGCTTGGTTCTGCCGGAACCCACTAGGTGGCTCCAGGATCTCGGCTTGATTGCCGCGTTTTTTTTGCTAGAGACCACTTTCATCCTAATATTCCGTTTGTGACCTTTTGGACCTCTGAAATGCGTATTGACCTCAAGTACGCATCAGTCAATACTCATTCCAGAGGGCCTCGGGACTCAACCCCGTATCGCACAATAATTGGTTAATATAACCAAAAAATAATGTAATACATTAACCTGCGATTTCTCAGGAAAATGACTTTGAAGAACAACAAGCAAGATTGAAGGACAAAACGAATGAATTAAAAGCGCAGGTAGAGTCTTGTTTCTATGGTTACTGCATGGCTACTGCATTTTACGTTTGGAGCACTGGTTCGTTGGTTCAAGGTATATGAGTGCACTTTCTCATTTAGTTTTCGTCAAGGCACTTTTTTATTTTTTAAAGAGAAATTATTGTGTTTATATATGTATTTATGTATGTATCTACGACATATAAACAGTCGTCATGCATAACAGAGACAACAAGGAGACGGAGCTGGTTGAAAAGAAGTTTATATCTTCTGGTAGGAGATATGCTAGTTTAATATCCGTCGTGCGGTGATGGTAGGCACTGGACTTTGGCCGTGCGCTTAGGGCGCCAGCGGCAGAATTAGGAACCTCACCGAGCTGACATGCATTTTGCTCAGCGAGGGATTAACTGCGACGTGGTCTGTCCTTTGTTTATACTCCCATAATTCATTATAGCACGATGTATATGGGTCATTCTCTAAAACTGGGCACAAAAGTGTGACATGGAAACCAAAAGTGAAAACCTTTCAAATAAGGTTCGCGTGTTGTGCATATGTCAGAGTTGAAAAAAAAATGAGTTTCACTTTTTGAATTAGATCTTATACAAATTGAGCAATACTTTAATATCACTCGTGTAACATGAAAATCAAAGATACATCCAGAACCTCATTTTAACATATCCAACATAGTCAAACAAGATTTTCTTGTTTACTGTTAAGCAGACATGGTTATGACTTACAAGAAAAAAGTGAAAAAATAAGTTAAAAAAAGTTTGGCTACATGTATGGTGTCAATGTGTAAATTTTCACTCTAGCGTAAAATGATACAATTATAATTTTTATATCTTTCGTGGGATAAATTCAGTACATGTAGAACTGCTAACATACCTAATAGACAGAGGCTACAATAATTATTTGACTTGCTATCAATAAAACAAAGACTTTATTATCAGCATTGTAATGTGTAGACCAAATATGTGGTGCCTAGTTTTGAAGAATAACCCATATCCTGCATTTCGCGGATTTCCCTAACTTTTGATAATCGCAGATTTACTCTCACAAAATGCCATCAATTGGTCAGTCTGAACCCCATACTTTTATGACCTTAGATGTTGCTAGGATATAAAACGCAAACCAGAAAAGCAAGGAGAGATTGCGGAGAGAAAGGGGAATTTGCGGCATGGGCGATAATACAGTCACAATGACAGTGGAACACTCTCCAAGGATAGTTTGTACTGACTGATGAGTGGAAAGGAGCTAGGATAGTGCTGGGAGAGTAGTTTATGAAACCTGACTTCCGGGAATTTTGTGTGAGGAAGCGACAAGTATCAATTTTGTACGTCATCGGTCTGATTCGACTGGGAATTGAACTCCCGATCTCCTGCATGCGAGGCCCGCGCTCTACAGATTTGTCCACTGTGCCCGGTCATTGCAGGAGCAGGCAGAGAACATGAAAGGGCAGGCAGCGCCATGTTTCCATGGTTACTGCATGGTTTCCCTGGCCACTGCATAGTTTCCATGGTTATAGCATGGTTACTGCCTGATTTCCATGGTTATTGCATGGTTTCCATGGTTAGTGCCCTGGTTATTGCATGGTTTCAATGGCCACTGCATAGTTTCATGGTTACTGCATAGTTGCCATGGTTATTGCATTGTTATTGCATGATTTACATGGTTATGCAGGTTTCCAGGGTAATCGCATGGTTTCCATGGTTAGTGTCATGGTTTCCATGTCCACTGCATAGTTTCCATGGTTACTGCGTAGTTGCCATGTTACTGCATTGTTGCCATGGTTACCGCATGCTTACTGCACGATTTCCATGGTTGCTGCATGTTTCCATGGTAACTGTGTGGTTTCCATGGATAGCGCCATGGTTATTGCATGGTTTCCATGGTTAGCGCCATGGTGTTTCCATGGTTTCCATGGTTACTGCATATTTCTATGGTTTCCATTGTTACTGCATGGTTTCCATGGTTACTGCATGTTATGTATGTTGCACCAGTTACTTGCTTACTTGATTTCAAGCACTTACATATTTCCAATTTAAAGCACTTCAAATTTCCGTTTTTAAATTTAATAGTTAAATTACAGCAATTTAATTAATATATGGATCGTTCTCGGAAGTTGTGTACCACTTTTGTGACATGGAAACCTAAACTGAAAACATTCCAAATAATAACAGAGCCTTCCAAATAATAGCAGAATCGATATTCATATGAAGGGTTAGGTTATATGTTGTGCATATGTCAGAGTTTTTTATAATACTTTTTGATCTTATATAAATTGAGAAAGCCGTTAAAATTAACTGTGTAACATCCACCCATCAAATTTTAGCACACATCCATAACATCATTTTAGCCCACACAACAAATTCAAACAAGATTTTAATGATTAACAATTAAACAAAAAGGATTATCCCTTACAAAACAAAAGTTGAAAAAACGTTTGGGTAGATGTATGGTGTTGCTACTCAAATTTTCATATTTTCTTTAGCACATGATAATATTTTGGCTACATTTTGTGGGATAGATTAAATACAGACTTAATACGCAGAGTCAACGATGACTATTTGACTTACTGCCCCCCTAACCCTCAAAAAGGAAAAATCATTAACAATGTAACGTGAAAGCAAAATATGTGGTACAGTTTCTGAGAATGACCCTTATCTCTTCATATATTTGTCTAACGCGTTTGTTTCTCCAAAGAGCAGTCTGTAGGTTATCTGAATATCAACTCAAGGACTCATGATTTTGTTTGACATATTATTTGTTTATAAGGGACAGTGGGAAGACAACCATTAATGGTTACACTCTTCGTGCAATTTCTATTATTGTCAACAGCTTAATTTATGTTTGTGTATTGTGCATGGAAATTGTGAATAAAATATGTCTATATTTCTATGTACTTTAGGTCGATATTCTTATTTTTTCTTTATATTTCCACCACCACTACACCAACGACTATCACCACCACTACTACACCAACCACTATCACTACCACCACCACCACCACCTCCACCTCCACTACCCCCACCCCACCACCAGATCGGAGCAGCTGCAGTGTATATAGTTCCTGATATGACCTCAGATGTTGCTAAGACGTAAAACCCCAATCAATCAGTCAATCAAAGTACACATGAAGAAACAGCCACATTGCATCATATTGTAAATCTGAATAAAGAATTTTTATTACCAGGCTTATATTATAACCCATGTTCCTGTTATTTTCTGAACTTTTAAAATATATAAAAGGAGGATCGACTCACAGAGCTAGAAGACACATTGGATCATCGCCATACAGAACTCGCGAAAGTAACAAATAAGCTCGAAACAGAGGAACTGGAGCTGGAGTCGCGACGACAAGCTTTTACTGCCAAGCGCGATAAGCTCGAAGAGGATCAGGAAGTGCGTATTTGTTTTACATTGTCGTTGTTAATTCAGGGATGAAAGGTCTCCGCGGTTTCGCGGATTTCCGGGATTGTTTATATTCACCGATTAATGTTAAACAAAATTCCAGTTGGGTGGTTCGAATCCCTTTCTTATATGACCTTAGATGTAGCTAGAACATCAAATCTAAACAAGAAAGTGTTTGGTATGGGCGATAATGCAATCACAACAAGGCCAGTTGAAACCTGACTTCCGGTATTTTGCCACGATTCCCTGACAATGCTAAACCTATGGGAGAATATCCGCATTTCCGCTTTTTTCTCGGAGACCACCTTCAACCGTGTTTAATTAAAGTTGCATAGTCTGATGAGGCTTCAACATTTCTAAACCAAAACAATTAACTAAATTTGATTCTACATATCTTAACTTAGATACTGATGCACTTATTAAACAATTGTTGCCACATACAGTATAACCCCTTTAAACCAAGCTCGGTTAAACCAAACGATCAGTTAATCCAAGCTTTTTTCGGCGGCCCGGCAAAATACTACCAATTTATCATATAAAAAAGTTGGTTGAACCAAAGTTGGTTAATCCAAATTATCGGTTAATCCAAACAAATTTGTCAGACCCCAGGCCACTTCGGTATGGTAAACCAAACTTTCATGTGGTTATAAGGTCATCTGAGACCCCATTGACTTTTTTATATGATAAATGGTAGTATTTTTCCGGGCCGCCGAAAAAAGTTTGGATTAACCGATCGTTTGGTTTAACCGAGCTTGGTTTAACGGGGTCATACTGTACATACATCAAAAACAATAATCAAAGTGTCCACAGACATTGTATATTACATGTGCAATACACACTTACTCAAGGTCAAAGCCAAAGCTCGGTTAAACCAATGATCGGTTAATCAAAACAAATTTCTATGTTCCCTTCAAGTTTGGTTTAATGGGGTTATACTGTATAAGGGAACACAGACAATTTAATAGAACCTGTTACTGCAGAAGCCTATGGTGTCAGAGTTTGGCGTGCTTGCCAAAATTAATTTGAGTCTGTGTGTGTGTGAGGGTATGCATGCTTGTGTCAGCATAGTGTGCATAAAGACATTTTAGATCAAACATTTGTTGATAATTGATAATGGGGTGCTAAATATACTATTAAGATTTCGGTCCTGTCTTGTTTTTCGTTTTTCTTAAAATGAAGTATTGGCAGGCTTGTTATGGATGCTTTTCATCACCTGTTCCTTCCGGCTCACCGGACGCGGTGGCCGAATCGGTAGAGCGCAGGCCTCCTGTGCGGGAGATCGGGAGTTCGATTCCCGGTCGAGTCAAGCTAATGACTTAAAAATTGATGCTTTTCGATTCCTAGCCTGGCGCTCAGTATTAATAGGATAGGGCAAGGACTGGTTAGCTCAGTGTCAGGATAATGTGACTGAGTGGGATATCGGGTCATGGTGCTGGCGGCCTGTGGGAAAGTGCATATATTAGACCCCTCTCTGCTTATCGGAAAGAGTAGCCTATGTGGCGGCAGCGGGTTTCCTTCAAAGAAATATGTCAGAATGACCATATGTTTAGCCGATGATAAAAATTAATGTGCTCTAGAGGCGTCGTTAAATAAAACAATGCTTTCTGCTTTTTTTTCTGGCTCACAGGAAGTGTACATGCACAAGACTTCCGGTCTGACTGGAAAGGAGGAGGACCAGCTGAAGGAGGACCGGAAAGCGCTTCAGAATGCTATTAAAGAGGAGCGCGCCCTACTCGAAAAACTGCAGCGACAGCGCGCTCAGCTCGAAGCCGACATTCGCAAACTCAAACTACAGCGCGAGCAGGAAGAACGCAAATACAAGTAGGTCCCTGACAGCGGCTGGTTGGTTGTTGGGAGTTTTCCATCCTAGCAACGTCTAAGGTCATTTCAGGACAGGCCCTCAGACCGGTGTTATCTTTGTTTTACTTATATCGGGGTTGGGGGGGTGGGGGGTGATGAAAATAGGAAATAATGGGGACTCAAACCCACATCTCTTGCATTTCGGGCCAGTGTGCTAAGCATTACACCACCTAGGCTCCCTGATGTCACCGTCCTCCCCTCACCAATGACCTGGTGCTGGCAGCCTGGTCTCCCAGTGGAGCAGCACAATAAAGTCGCCATGAGTGCTCACTGTCACAAGTAGGCACCCATCCTGAAATGACCTTAGATGTTGCTAGGAGGTGAAACTCCAACAACCAACCAATCACCAACCCGGGGATGGTTTGGTCCTGTTTCTTTTCGTTTCCAACTCTAACCTCTGGACGTATTATCTTTATTTCTAACTCTAACCGCTAAATTATCTTTAATTTCTTACTCTAGCAGCTGGATTATCTTTATTTATATCTATAACTGCTAGATTATTATCTTTTTTATTATTATCGGTTTGATATATCATCTTTATTTCTGACTAACCGCTGGATTATTATCTTCATATGATCATATGTGTTATCTTTATTTCTTACTCTAACCATTGGATTATTATCTTTAGTTCTGACTCTAGCAGTTGTATTGTTTTTATTTCTAACTCTACCAGATCGGTGTATCATCTTTATTTCTAACTAACACCTGGATGTGTCATCTTTATTTCTTACTCTATCAGCTGGCTATATAATCATTATTTCTGACTACCAGCTTGATTATTATCTTGATTTCTGACTAACATTTGGATGTATCATCTTTATTTTTGTAACTATCAGCTGGATGTATTATCTTTATTTCTGACTCTAACATCTGGATTATCATCTTTATTTCTTACTCTATCAGCTGGATATATTATCTTTATTTCTTACTATCGGCTTGATTATTATCTTGGTTTCCGACTAACATTTGGATGTATCATCTTTATCTTTTTAACTCTATTTTCTGGATGCATCATCTTTATTTCTAACTAATACCTGGATGTGTCATCTTTATTTCTTACTCTGTCAGCTGGATGTATTATCTTTATTTTTGACTACCCACTGGATTATCTTTATTTCTGACGAAGATCTGGATGTATCATTTTACCTTTTAGTCTAACAGCTGGATGTATTATCTTTATTTCTGGCTAACATATGGTGTATCATCTTTATTTTTTTACTCTAACAGCTGGATGTATTATCTTTATTTCTTACTAACATCTGGGTGTCATCTTTATTTTTTACTCTAACAGCTGGGTGTATCGTCTTACTTTGTACTCTAACACATGGATGTATCATCTTTATTTCTGTCTAACATATGGATGTATCATCTTTATTTTTTAGTCTAACAGCTAATTCTGAATTATCTTTTCATTAATTATCTTTCATCTCTAATTCTAACAGATCCGCATATTATCTTGTTTTCCTGATTCTTACAGTGAACTAAAGGAGAAGATTGCACGTGCCACGAAAGAAGCGACTCAGTCGCATGCTCACCTCCCGAGCACAGAGCCAGGCGATGAGAAGACCCTGACCGAAGACTCAAACTTGAAATTGGATGACCTTGGGAGTCCTGTACGAGTTGCGAAGAGTTCGAGCATGAATGACCTCAGCATATCCACCGGTGAGCATTTCTGCTGGGTGCCTGGCCATACCGGCATACAAGGAAACGAACGAGCTGATCGGGCTGCGAAGAAGGCCCTGAACTGTGATCTTGAACCGTGTCTGATCCCTCACTCTGATCTGAAACCACTAATATCCACCCACATAAAATCCAAATGGCAACATGATTGGGATGAAAACATTAATAAACTTAAAGAAATTGAACCATCTGTGGGAAAGCCACCACCGACTCATGCGGGAGGTCGGCGGGACCAAGTGGTCCTTAGCAGCTGCCGTATTGGCCACTCGTGGCTTACACATGCTTTTCTGCTCAAGGGGGAACCTCCCCCTGAATGTATTGGGTGTCAGTCCCCGCTGACACTCAAACACATTTGACTAAGTTGCGTTGATTTTTGGCCCTGCGCCAACGGTTCTACACTGCAGACAGTATGCATGACCTTTTTACTAAGGTAAAACAGGAAAACATTTTAGCCTTTTTGAGGGCAGCTGGACTGTACCACCTCATATAGTTTACTAAATAAATTCTATCAATTATTAATAAAACATTTCTCTTTCTATGGGAATTTGTTTCCCGTGACCACAAATATATGATTGTGAGCTTTCTAATTTAATGAGTGTCTATTGGCACATAATTAATTGTCTGCTTTTACATGTAAAAGCGATGGTTTGAACAAAAAACAAACATTTCTCGACGTAAATATGGCCTATGCTTCCGACACGGCGTAAAGCAACCACCAATCAATCAATCAAGCATTTCATTTTGGTTAGTAGTGTGATGGACCGTATCCTACTCTGCTTGAAGAATAAAAGGAGTAACACTGAGGTATCTTCTAACCACAGCCCTCCCCCTGGTTTATTCCGCAAAGGGATGGCCGGATGGGTTGAGCATCCACCTCCCGTTTTGGTAGGTCGTGGGATTCGAGCTCATGGGTTCAAACCCTGGTCGAGTCAAACCAATGACTTAATATTTTATGCTTGTCGCTTCCTAGCCAGGTGCTTGACCTAATTAGGATAGGGCAAGGAGCAGTGGAATGAGGAAGACCAATCATCTGCGATTGAAATTTATCCTGCTTAATCAAATCAGCTAATGTACCAAAACATTTAAAAAAAGATTTAAAAAAGATCAGAACCCAAGCATAGCCGGGGGCTTGACTAATGGGGTGGGGCGATGGACATCAACTTTGGTATCTCAGAAGTTACTTATTCCGCATATCAGTGCAAACAAATCTAACTGCTTCAGTTTTTGTATTTTCAGGATTTGACAGTGACAAGCAGGCAGGCCATGGACGACATCGGTCAGATGGGGAGAAGGCGCTGCGGAAAATCAGGCAGCAGGTAACCACGCCTCTTTTGTTATTGACATCCTCGTTCTGTCTTATTTAGGTCCTGAATCATGTGACTGACTCTTTATGGTCAGGTAGTCGGGAGGCATGCCTCTCCCTTGTTATTATTGACCTTCTCATTCTGCCTTATTTAGGTTTTGAATCATGTGACTGACTCTTTACGGTCAGGCAGCAGGTAGGGATGACTCTCCCTTGTTATTGACCTCCTCGTTCTGTCTTATTTAGGTTCTGAACCATGTGACTGACTCTTTACGGTCAGGCAGCAGGTAGGCAAGCCTCTCCCTTGTTATTACTGACCTCGATCTGTCTTATTTAGGTTCTGACTCATGTAACTGACTCTTTACGGTCAGGTAGCAGGTAGTGACTGCTCTCCCTTGTTATCGACATTGTTCTGTCTTATTTAGTTCCTAAATCATATTGTAAAGGCTAAGGCTCGAATCTATGGCTGTGTAGGCAGGCTATGGTGAAATCAATACAGACAAAGAGAATGGAAGAGTAAAAAGTGTAAAGAAGAAGAGAGAGTCCAGCCCTCTGGTTTATTATTTATATGGTTACATGGGTTCATTGTAGAGTATCACCCCCACCCCTTTCCCCCAATGGGAAACAAGCATTCATGGCCCTCCCAATATGGATCCAACATTCCTGGTCGCCATGGATACCAGTGGTCTGCCCACCACCACAAGCTGTATGGCCCCATGGCCACCACCAACCTTGACCTTTGAGTGTGGTGATCCCTATCCCAGCAGAAGGGTAGACCCTGAGTGCACTCACACCCAGACCTGCCAGCACCACTATGTCTATTTACATCCCACTCAGGCACCACCAACCCATACATATATATGTACATACATGTGCCTGGTCACGTACACCAATCAGTAATAGAACATTTGCATTCCCCCCTATGCCGAATATCAGAATATTTTACAATGTGACTGACTCTTTACGGTCAGGCAGCTATGCCTCTCCCTTGTTATCGACATTGTTCTGTCTTATTTAGGTCCTGACTCATGTGACTGACTCTTTTCGGTCAGGCAGTAGGTAGTGATGGCTCTCCCTTGTTATCGACCTCCTCGTTCTGTCTTATTTAGGTTCTGAATCATGTGACTGACTCTTTATGGTCAGCCAGTAGGTAGTGACAGCTCTCCATTGTCTTATTTAGGTCCTGGATCATGTGATGACTCATTATGGTCAGGCATCAGTTAGTGACGGCTCTCCTTATCTTATTTAGGTTCTGAATCATGTGACTGACTCTTTACGGTCAGGCAGCTGGTACCTATGCCTCTCCCTTGTTATCAACATTGTTCTGTCTTATTTAGGTCCTGAATCATGTGACTGACTCTTCATGGTCTGGCAGTAGGTAGTGACGGCTCTCCTTGTCTTATTTAGGTTCTGAATCATGTAACTGACTCTTTACGGTCAGGCAGTTGGTACCTATGCCTCTCCCTTGTTATCAACATTGTTCTGTCTTATTTAGGTCCTGAATCATGTGACTGACTCTTTATGGTCAGGCAGTAGGTAGTGACGGCTCTCCTTGTCTTATTTAGGTTCTGAATCATGTGACTGACTCTTTACGGTCAGGCAGTTGGTACCTATGCCTCTCCCTTGTTATCAACATTGTTCTGTCTTATTTAGGTCCTGAATCATGTGACTGACTCTTTACGGTCAGGCAGTAGGTAGTGATGGCTCTCCCTTCTTATCGACCTCCTCGTTCTGTCTTATTTAGGTTCTGAATCATGTGACTGATTCCTTACGGTCAGGCAGTTGGTACCTATGCCTCTCCCTTGTTATCAACATTGTTCTGTCTTATTTAGGTCCTGAATCATGTGACTGACTCTTTATGGTCAGGCAGTAGGTAGTGACAGCTCTCCCTTGTCTTATTTAGGTCTTGGATCACGTGACTGACTCTTTATGGTCAGGCAGCAGGTAGTGACGGCTCTCCTTGTCTTATTTAGGTTCTGAATCATGTGACTGACTCTTTACGGTCAGGCAGTAGGTAGTGATGGCTCTCCTTGTCTTATTTAGGTTCTGAATCATGTGACTGACTCTTTATGGTCAGGCAGCAGGTAGTGACGGCTCTCCTTGTCTTATTTAGGTTCTGAATCATGTGACTGACTCTTTACGGTCAGGCAGTTGGTACCTATGCCTCTCCCTTGTTATCAACATTGTTCTGTCTTATTTAGGTTCTGAATCATGTGATGACTCTTTATGGTCAGGCAGTAGGTAGTGACGGCTCTCCCTTGTCTTTATTCAGGTTCTTAATCATGTGACTTACTCTTTACGGTCAGGCAGCAGGTAGTGACGGCTGTCCCTTGTTATCGACGACCTCGTTCTGTCTTATTTAGGTCCTGAATCATGGGACTGACTCTTTATAGTCAGGCAGTAGGTAGTGACGGCTCTCCCTTGTCTTATTTAGGTCCTGAATAATGTGACTGACTCTTTATGGTCAGGCAGCAGGTAGTGACGGCTCTCCTTGTCTTATTTAGGTTCTGAATCATGTGACTGACTCTTTACGGTCAGGCAGTAGGTAGTGATGGCTCTCCCTTGTTATCGACCTCCTCATTCTGTCTTATTTAGGTTCTGAATCATGTGACTGACTCTTTACGGTCAGGCAGTTGGTACCTATCCCTCTCCCTTGTTATCAACATTGTTCTGTCTTATTTAGGTCCTGAATCATGTGACTGACTCTTTATGGTCAGGCAGTAGGTAGTGACGGCTCTCCCTTGTCTTATTTAGGTTCTGAATCATGTGACTGACTCTTTATGGTCAGCCAGTAGGTAGTGACGGCTCTCCTTGTCTTATTTAGGTTCTGAATCATGTGACTGACTCTTTACGGTCAGGCAGTAGGTAGTGATGGCTCTCCTTTTCTTATTTAGGTTCTGAATCATGTGACTGACTCTTTACGGTCAGGCAGCAGGTAGTGATGGCTCTCCCTTTGTTATCGACGACCTCGTTCTCTCTTATTTAGGTCCTGAATCATGTGACTGAGCTTTAGCGATCAGGCTTTCACTGGCAGGAATAACCAGTTGGTTGCCATTTAAAGCCGTCCCCCCACCCTCATCAGTATTGAGAGGAGGTGTCTTACATTATGGTCACAGATTTCTTATGATTTTAACTCAATTATTTATATTTTCCCTGAATTTCTATTGTCCTCTTCAATTGAGAATTGTAAAATTAATGGAGAGTTCTTAAATTTGGTGCTAAAAGTTCAAAGGTCATTAAAATATATAGCTGCTCATCAATTTGGAGTTATTTCTTGTGATTTAGTTTTTTCTTAGTTTGCAACTGTAAAAAAATGTTCTCGAAGAGAAAGTTATGCGGTTAAAAAAGGTGGGTTTTTTTTCTTGAAGATTTATACTGCCTATCATGGATAAGCCTGAATAGGCTTGTTTTCACCATTAGACAGTTTGTCGATAGAAAGCCCGAGCCTACACTTTTACCGACCCAAGGGATTTTTAACCTCCCACACCACATAGACATGGTATGAGAGCAACTGGCCTTTGATGATGCTGTAAGTTATACACAGCGGTGGAAATCCAAATTGGCAGAGGTGTGGGCACAGGGAATCGAACCACTGACCTTCAGATTAGGAGTCCGACCTAGAAAAAAGTCAGACACTCTAACCACTCCGCCACAGAGAACACCACTTGAACACCAGTTGAACTTCAAATTGCCTTTGATAATCCTTTGACAATACCATCTCTGCAAAGACAGGACTAGTTTACTTTGTTTTGCCCAAAATGTTGGTATCTGCTATAGCCGAAGCTTGTCTCAACGCTAGGAAATATGAGCCACTTCACTTCCCCAATTTGCTTCGCTCTTCTGAAATTGTGCGTCAGTTGCCTAGCAACCCATGCACATGTTTTGATGTCCAACAGCATGCCCTTCAGGTACTTCCCCCCACCCCTCTCCCCACCCAACCAACTAGGTCACAGTTTTTGTTTTGAAAATTGTACACTTTCATTAGACTGCAGGTTTAATATATAACTAATGAGATCAATCTTGTTTGTACTTATTATTCATGAGCAGAACAGCTGAACTATTCCTTTACGCTTGTGTTTTAACCACTGTCAAAAATCTCTGCCAATTAGAACAAGCGTTCCGCATGGTCCAACGTGTCGATGAGTGAAGAGTCGCTGTCTGAAGACATCCTGCGGATTAAGATGCGACTCAACTCACATCATGGGTGAGTACACGTGACGAAAAGCATCTCCTCAGCACTCCAGTAGAAGACGCAGTGTCCCTAAACCATTTCCACCACTAACCCGCCCTCTGGTGGCAATGGAAGAACTAAAATGTGGGTTATTGAGTTGCGTTGAGTTTTATTTAACCACAAACATGCAGTAAGGTCACTGTATGGTTTCCCCCAAGGAGTGATCTTCCAGCCGAGCAACCAATGTTACGTTAAATTAAAGTTCATACTTATGCAAAATACATTGTTACATTCTTTACCTAGAATCAGATATGGCCCCGTATGTATTCATATGTAAGCATTTGTTGCAACAAATCGACAATTGAAATCTTGACATCATCATCATCATGCTGTCGGTCGCGATGCGACGAAGACTGCTTTCATTACTTGACTGCCACTCTCTATTTAGCTCTCTGCTGTGAGAGTTGCATCGATGAGTCGGTCTTAATGTCTCTCAGCTTCAGGTTTCTTTTGATGGTATCCTTAAACCAGAGACGAGGGCACCCTCTCTTTCTGTAACCAGAAGACAGTTGAGAATAGAGGATCTGCTTTGGACATTTCATGAAAGCTGCCTGCAAAAGTGTTGAAGTGCTGCTGGCTTTTGCAAGTTACCAGCGGCACTCTCTTGGGGAGCAAATAGAGGTTTCACACCGGCAAGAACATGTCAAGACAGGCGCAAAACTATTTGTCCCTGCAGTGGCTGGTCGGGAGATGTTGGGAGTTCCATACATCAACCGCCCTTAATGCTGCCACAGTGACATGGTTTTCTGTTTAGGGTTTGCTCCCTTAGCCTTCGGTTCTGTCAAGAACCTGTACCACAAGGCAGTGGTTTACAACTCTGCAAGGCAGGGGCGTCAAACTCCCTGAGGTATTGCTATACCTGCAATACCTGCATACCATCTTGACCTAGAATCAGATATATCCCTGTATGTATACATATATATGTAATCATTTCACATACACATACAGCCACAGGACAAGTGATGTCAAAGTTATAATAGTGAGTCTATGAATATACTTTTCCCAATTTGTTCCTGTTTTAAGAGACATTTGTCGCTGTAATCTTTCTACTTATACAAGATACAAACAATATTTAACCACCCGCCTTCCCAAGTAGGCAAATCCATCATTACAAACAAAGCACTCAGCTTCCATATCATAACCGGGCGCAGTGGCAAAGCGGTAGAGTGCTGGCCTTCTGCGCGGGAGATCGGAAGTTCAATTCCCGGTCGAGTCAAACCAACGACTTACAAAATTGACACTTGTCACTTCCCAGCCTGGCGCTTGGCATTAATAGGATAGGACAAGGACTGGTTCACTCAGTGTCAGGATATTGGATCATGGTGCCGACAACCTGGTCTCCCGCTGAGGTAGCACTATAAAGTTGCGATGCATGTGTACTGTCATAAGTTAATACCCGTCCTAATATGACCTTATATGTTGCAAGGATGCAAAACCCAAACAGCTCAGTGTCAGGATAATGTGACTGAGTGGGATATTAGGTCATGGTACTGGTGGCCTGATTTCCCAGTGGACTATAAATTCACCATGAGTGTGCACTGTCACAAGGCAGTACCCATCCTGATACGACCTTAGTTAGATGTTGCCAGGACGTAAAACTCCAAAAGGCAAGCAAGCAACCCACATCATGCGAACCCTGTTAGAAAATTAATATACTTCACAAAGCTACATTCTCTTGGTTCTTCCATCCTTAAAATTCAATCGCAAGCCATCATTTTTAAACAGATCTTTAATTCATCTATTTATTTCCCAACACCACGTTCACAGTCATAGAACATTGGGAATCTGAATCATTAATATTACCGCAATGAGTAGGTTACGAAGAAGAATAATTGAATTAAGGGAATTAATTCTGGCGATGGAATGAATGCATGATATGCTGTTTCAGAATCCGCGAACACTTGACTCAAGAGAGCGACTCGATCAGTCTCGCGAAGAACTTCCTGCGCAAACAGAAACACTCGATTCGACAGCGACAAGCATTGCTGCAAGCCGCTCGACAAGAGTGGAGCCATGACATGCTCAAGCAGCAACTTGGGGTGAGTCAGCAATAACGCGTCTTTTTGTTATTATTAGTAGTAGTATAGTAGTAGTGACAGTAAAGTCATTGTCACACCTCACCGGACTGAGCACCGGAGACCAGCGGACAAAGAATTTTCTAGTCTGGTGTTGTCCGGTGAAGAAATCTATCAAAATGTATCGAAATGGAGCGTAAAATTGGGTTTAATTGCCGCCGGACAACCGGTTAAGTACCGTACATGTACCGGACGAGAAACGGACACATAACGGATGGGTACCGGACATGTACCAGACAAAACGGACAAACTGGACACCAACGGATGGGTACCGGACATGTACGGATGGGTACCGGACATGTACCAGACAAACCGGACACCAACCGGACACCTCAGTCCGGTGGTGTCCGGTAAAGGTTTTGTGCATGTTCAAAACTTGTACTGGACACCGCCGGATGGTTACCGGACGATACCCGAACATCACCGTACACAACCGGACAGTGTCCGGTTCTCATCCGGTTCCCCAGTCCAGCAAGGTCTGACAGGACCTTAATAGTGTTAATAGTATGAGGGTAATGCAGTACCTATCTGCTAAAATACCTCAGGGTGTTTGACGCCCCTGCCTTGCAAAGTTATAAACCACTGCCTTGTGGTATAGGTTCTTGATAGAATCAACGGCTAAGGGAGCAAACCCTAACAGAAAACCATGCTTCCGTGGCAGCATTAAGGGCGGTGATGAAGGGAACTCCCAACATCTCCCGGCCAGCTACTGCAGGGACAAACAGTTTCCGCCTGTCTTGACGTGTTCTTGCCGGTGTGAAACCTCTATTTGCTCCCCGAGAGAGTGCTGCTAGTAACTTGCAAAAGCCAGCAGCACTTCAACACTTTGCAAGCAGCTTTTATGAAATGCACAACCGCATGGAACAGCGGCGGTTAAGAAATAAAAGCAGTCTTTGTCGCATTGCGACCGACAGCATGATGATGATGATGATGATGAATATTGATAATGACATGCTCAAGCATCAACGTTGATGAGTCTGGCAACAAAGCATGATAGTAGTGTCGTGGGGGTGATGAAAATGGGAAATACTGCGCCTAGAGCGGGACTCGAACCCACATCTCTTTGCATTCCGGGCCAGTGTGCTAACCATTACACCACCTAGGCTCCCTGATATCAACACACTCCCCACGCCTACCTGTCTATGTGGTTACTTGCCTGAGAGGTCAGTGCAGACCACTACACTCGTCCCCCTGGAATTGTAAGTCTTGTAATGCTTACAATTACATACATACAGGCAATGCACTAACACATACATACACAGGGTAGGTTCAACAACCATACAGCGCAAAGCTTGTACAGGATCCTGATCACGGCAACCAGTGTCGTGGGGGTGATGAAAATGGGAAATACTGCGCCTAGAGCGGGACTCGAACCCACATCTCTTTGCATTCCGGGCCAGTGTGCTAACCATTACACCACCTAGGCTCCCTGATATCAATACACTCCCCACGCCTACCTGTCTATGTGGTTACTTGCCTGAGAGGTCAGTGCAGACCACCACAGTAGTAATCCTACTAGTACTAGTAGTAGTAGTTTGTTTGTTTGTTGTTTTTTTGTTGTTGTTTTACGTCCTAGCAACAGCTAAGGTCATATCAGGACAGGTACCGACTTGTGACAGTGCGCACTCATGGCAACTTTATAGTGCTGCCCCACTGGGAGACCAGGCCGCCAGCACCATGACCTGATATCCCACTCAGTCACATTATCCTGACACTGAGCCAACCAGTCCTTGCCCTATCCTGATAATGCCGAACGCCTGGCTAGGAAACGACAAGTATCAATTTTTAAGTCATTGGTTTGACTCGACCAGGGTTCGAACCCACGATCCCATGGTCTACCAACACGGGAGACCGACGCTCTAACTCATTCGGCCATCCCGTCTGGTTAGTAGTATTGGTAGTAGTAGTAGTTGTACTAGTAGTAGTACTAGTAGTAGTACTAGTAGTGGTAGTAGTCGTACTAGTAAGTAGTTGTAGTAGTAGTAGTACTAGTAATAGTACTAGTAGTAGTTCTAGTTGTAGTACTAGTAGTAGTAGTAATATTAGTAGTTGTAGTAATAGTAGTACTAGTAGTAGTTGTAGTACTACTAGTTGTAGTACTAGTAGTACTAGTTGTAGTAGTAGTACTAGTACTAGTAAAAGTAGTAGTAATACTAATAGTAAAAGTAGTAGTAGTAGTTCTAGTAATAGTGAAAGTAGTAGTAGTAATAGAAGTAGATGTTGTAGTACTAGTTGCAGTAATAATAATAATGACATGCTCAAGTTACAACTTGGGGTGAGTCCACCAATAACGCATGCCATTAGTTGTAGTAATAACAACAATAATGACATACTCAAGCTGCAACGAACCATGAAAGCCGCCATATTCAATTTTTGCGAATGAAGCTGGCTGCCTTGTCGCTGCAGACACCGGATGGGGAGAGTGCTTCGCTACTCGATAAGGTGAAGCAGAGCCTGGAGCAGGAAGCGCTCGAGATTGACAAGCTGCGGACAAACATGACGGCCGGAACCCGCCTGCTGAAGGAGAAGGAGCACAAGCTGCATGAACTGAACCAACTCGTCACCGAAGGCGTGAGTAGGAGCTGGAGCTTTATTTTCTTTTTTTCTTGACGATTTAAGCTGCCTATCATGGATAATTCGGGATAGTCTTGTTTTCACCATTAGACAGTTGGTCGATAGAAAGCCCGAGCCTACACTTTTAGCAACCCAAGGGATTTTTAACCACCCACACCACATAGACATGGTCTGAGAGCAAATGGCCTTGATGACGCTGTAAGTTATACACAGCGGTGGAAATTCAAATTGACAAAGGTCATGGCTTAGGGAATCGAACCATCCACCTTCAGATTACAAGTCTGACCTAGAAAACCCCACAGAGAACACCACAAACATGTAGTACGGTCACTGTATGGCTTCCCCAGCGGGTGATCTTCCAGCCGAGCAACCAATGTTTTACATTAAATTAAAGTTCATACCTATGCAAACGTACAACAAATGGGCAATTGGAATTTTTAGGTAGAATCAGATATGTCCCCGTATGTATACGTATATGTAAGCATTTCACATGCATATGTACAAATTACATTTTAGACAGAAAATAGAGCGCCGAAATGTATGCTAAAAGAGCATACAACTGTCGTAAAATCACATGTCGTATAGGATAAATAAATCAAATCAACAGTAACAAACTTTTCAAATGGAAAATGGAAAATTAATTTAGGGTAAAAACCAGTTTCTCTCGAACAGTTCACAACAAATAAACAAACAAAGATTTGACGCGTTTCCTTCTGCAGTCTGAGGATGAAGATTCAGACAGCGCGTTCCACCTGCTTGACAAGCGCCCTGCTGTGCCACACTGTATACTCGACCCATCTGACTTTGCGATGAGCGACTCCGATGAGAGTTCGGGCATCAGCAGTATCGAGTTCAACTATGAGGAAGTCGTTATTACTCCGCGTAAGTTACAGCGTTTATGTGCCATCATGTGAGTTACAGTGTTTATGTACCATCATGGGAGTTACAGTGTTTACATACGATCATGGGAGTTACAGTGTTTACATACCATCATGGGAGTTACAGTGTTACCTACCATCATGGGAGTTAGTGTTTACATACCATAGTGGGAGTTACAGTGTTTACATACGATCATGGGAGTTACAGTGTTTACATACCATCGTGTGAGTTACAGTGTTTACATACAATCATGGGAGTTACAGTGTTTACATACGATCATGGGAGTTACAGTTTTTACATACCATCATGGGAGTTACAGTGTTACGTACCATCATGGGAGTTACAGTGTTTACATACCATCATGGGAGTTACAGTGTTTACATACCATCATGGGAGTTACAGTGTTTACATACCATCATGGGAGTTACAGTGTTACCTACCATCCTGGGAGTTACAGTGTTTACATACCATAGTGGGAGTTACAGTGTTTACATACGATCATTGGAGTTACAGTGTTTACATACCATCATGGGAGTTACAGTGTTTACATACGATCATGGGAGTTACAGTGTTTACATACGATCATGGGAGTTACAGTTTTTACATACCATCATGGGAGTTACAGTTTTACGTACCATCATGGGAGTTACAGTGTTTACATACCATCATGGGAGTTACAGTTTTTACATACCATCGTGGGAGTTACAGTGTTACGTACCATCATGGGAGTTAGTGTTTATGTACCATCATGGGAGTTACAGTGTTTACATACCATCGTGGGAGTTACAGTTTTTACATACCATCATGGTAGTTACAGTGTTTACATACCCTGATGGGAGTTACAGTGTTTACATACCATCATGGGAGTTACAGTGTTTACATACCATCATGGGAGTTACAGTGTTTACATACCATCATGGGAGTTAGTGTTACATACCACCATGGGAGTTACAGTGTTTACGTACCATCATGGGAGTTACAGTGTTTACATACCATCATGGTAGTTACAGTGTTTACATACCATCATGGGAGTTAGTGTTTACATACCATCATGGGAGTTAGTGTTACATACCACCATGGGAGTTACAGTGTTTACGTACCATCATGGGAGTTACAGTGTTTACATACCATCATGGTAGTTACAGTGTTTACATACCATCATGGGAGTTAGTGTTTACATACCATCATGGGAGTTAGTGTTACATACCACCATGGGAGTTACAGTGTTTACGTACCATCATGGGAGTTACAGTGTTTACATACCATCATGGTAGTTACAGTGTTTACATACCATCATGGGAGTTAGTGTTTACATACCATCATGGGAGTTAGTGTTACATACCACCATGGGAGTTACAGTGTTTACGTACCATCATGGGAGTTACAGTGTTTACATACCATCATGGTAGTTACAGTGTTTACATACCATCATGGGAGTTAGTGTTTATGTACCACCATGGGAGTTACAGTGTTTACATACCATCATGGGAGTTACAGTGTTTACATACCATCATTGGAGTTACAGCGTTTGCATATCACTATGTCAGTTACAGGGTTTACATATCATGCAAATTACCGGGTTTACATATAATTCTAGATTGCTAGGTCCCTAGAAATATGTGAATGTCACTGAAAAGTAGATTTAAAGAATTAAAGATCCTCTATAATGTGTTTTATACGTTTGATAGCGGTCAATAAGCATAGGATAATCATACTGCCACTACTACACCACTACTCATTGAAAACGCATGATTTATTTATAACAGACTTTGCACAGTTTTCTTTCCTGTTTTTGAATAAGCTTTCATTACTTTTCACTTAAAAATTGCTTTGCACATTTTAAGAAAACTGTATTCTGATGCACTTTGCAAGTCTGACCGTGTTATTGTTAACTAGGTCACTCCGACGCTCGTTAACAAGGTCACTCCGACGCTCGTTAACTAGGTCACTCCGACGCTCGTTAACTAGGTCACTCCGACGCTCTAAGTCGACGCATGTTACCGTAAAACCTCTAATAGAAAGGCCCTGATTGTTTTCTGATGCTTTTTGTGGTGTTTTTCCTTCAGAAGAATTGGGAGGTAAATAATGTCACGATGTGATTTGTATTCACTGCGAGTTGGCCGAATCAGTGAGTGATTGGAGGGGTTTTACGTCCTAGCAACACCTGAGAGATATTGTTTTGTGACAGTGTGCATTCCATCAGACGGAATGGCTGAATGAGTTAAGCATCCGTCTCCCGTTTTGGTAGATCATGGGATTCGAAACCTGGTCGAGGGATTCGAACCCTGGTCGAGTCAAACCAATGACTTAAAAAATTTATACTTGTCGCTTCCTAGCCAGGCGCTCGGCATTATTAGGGTAGGACAAGGACTGGTTGGCTCAGTGTCAGGATAATGTGACTGAGTGGGATATCAGCTCATGGTGCTAGCACCCTGGACTCCTAGTGGGGCAGCACTATAAAGATACCATGAGTACGCATGGTAACAAGTCGGTACCCGTCCTGATATGACCTTAGATCTTGCCAGGAAGTAAACCCCACCAAGCAGACAAGACATGACCTCAAATGTTTTGCTTAGGCGTAAAACCCAACCCAACTCAATCAATAAATCAGGCAACGCTTCTGTTCCCAGTGTTTTTGCGGTGTGGCTGCATGTTGGCTTCCTCTGCACTGTTTGTTTGTATTTTCTTTTGTTTTGTTCGCTGTGTGCAAACAGCCCATAAGAAGACGGTAAGCCAGGGAGGCACCACTCGCTACTCTCATCACGCGTCAGCCGACAAAGTGTGGGAGTCGCTGCAGCAAATCAACGAGCAACTCGCGATAGCGCTGAGCATGCTGGGAACTACGGCCGGTATGACCGGACCACAAGGCGCAAACTCTACGAACACTCTGCTCAACGCTCATCTCACAGGTATGGGGCGGTGGGCATGGGCTGTTTAAGTTGGGTTAGGTTTTGTAACCCAGTCACCCTAGACTTGCGACCACTTTGCGACCAAAAACAAAATGGCTGCTCGACAATCTTCTTGCAGCCAAAATATAAAGGAACGACAAATTCCTGACCTAAAAACCTACAAAAAATATCTGTGCAAAATAACGCTAGGAAACCCCCAGTAAGCTGCACTGCAAAGGGGCATGTGATATGTCACGGCCCACCAGCGGGATGCCCAATGGAAGGTAACCATGCCAAAAGTAGCCAGATAACACACCACACAGCTACGTACAAGCCTATGATATGTAAATAGGAGTAGGCTAGTCTAGTAATAAGAGTAGAAAAATAAAAACATATATACCAAGAAAATCCAAAAAAACTAACATAGGCTACTAACCATATCAACCAATTATCTATCTGCTACTGAAATGCAGGCAATCAAATACCTTATCAGCAGCCACTGTGTGGTAAGATAACACCAACACTACAACTGGCCAGCATTGAAAACAAGCCTGCATTGAAGCTTATATGCTATGGACAGTATAAATACAGCCTCAATAAAAATTTAAAAAAATTAAAAAAAAAAAATGCTGGGAAAAGGATGGTTGGCAAATGCCATTGAAGAGCAAGAAAGACAGGTTGGCGATCAGTCGGCGAGTGGTCGGAGACTGGTCGAGGACTGGTTGGGGACTAATTTACGACTGATTGGCGTTCAATTGCAGATCAGTCGCAAATCAGTTCCCGGCCACTCACCGACTGATCGCCAACCGGTTGCCGAGTGGTGACAGGTGGTTGGCTGCAGTGCCACAGTTGTCGGTCATTTGGCGATGGTCCCTGACTAATTGCGAACCTATGAAAAAGCTTTGCGACCTTCTGGCGACTATTTTTGTTGCAAGGTTTTTGGTGCAACACCTGGGTCGCGTTCAGGGTACGCCTCCGAGAAGTCTCGGGTAAATCCTTGACGTGGCTAGTCTGAACGGCAAAAGCAGTTGGTCGCCTTGAATAGGCGGCAGCCATTTGCAATGAAAAAGAAGCATTCTGATTGGTTGAAACCACTGAATACAGCGGCCATTTTTTTAGGCGCTTTTTGTCTCCTATCTGAAAAGGGAGACGTCTCGGAGACCCCTTGGAGACGCACCCTGAACGGAAATAAGCCAAAAAGCATCGCGCAGACGTCTCAGAGACGAACCCTGAACGCGGCCCAGCATCTCCTTACAACCAAAATGGTCGCCAGGAGGTCGGTGATCAGGGAGACCTTTTTGCGATCACTTGCGACAACTGGGGATTTTGTTTGGTCGCAAATTAGCCGCAAGGTGGTCTTATTTGATTTAGTTTGTTAGGGGCACGTGTTGTTTTTGTTTTTTGTTTGTTTGTTTAGGATTATATTTGTTTGTTTTGGTTACTTTGAGGGAGCCATTCACAATATGGCTCTTCCGAGTTTTGCTTGTCCCTTAGCGAAGACTGAAACAAATGTGCAGTGGTAGTGTAGATATTGTTATTACATCATTTAATTTAATTTTAATATGCGTTATTAGTTCTGCAATTCAGTATATTTGTTCTAATCGATATAGTGCAGGCTCCCCATGTGGAAGGTCGGGAATTCAAATCCCAGCGGAATCATACCAATGACTCACAAAATTGATACTTGTCGCTACCTAGCCTGGCACTAGGCATTAATAGGATAGGGCAGAGACTGGGTTTCACAGTATCAGGATAATGTTACTAAGTAAGATATCAAATCATGGTGCCAGCAGCCCGGTCTCCCAGTGGGGCAACACTATAAAGTCGCCATGTCGGTACAGGTCTTGATTAGATATTAGATGTTGCTAGGACGTAAATCCCTTAACAAACAAATATTTATACTTGTTTTCTTTTTACTTATTTGGTTTCTTTTTGGTCATTTGGTTTCTTTTTGGTCATTTGGTTTCTTTTTGGTCATTTGGTTTCTTTTGGTGTGTTCAGTTGTGGCGCATTCAACACTTTCAGCCTGTTTTTGTTTATGTATCTTTCTCTGATCTTGCGTATGCGTTTTCTTTTATCTATGTACTGTCTGAACCGATCCTGACATTATTACCTCAACTGTTGCTCGAATGTCAAACCCAATTGCAGTCTGCTGTATGTTTGTTTGTTGGGGTTTTACCTCCTGTGCCCCTAAGGTAATATCAGGACGGGTACTGGCTTGTGACAGTGCACACTCATGGTGGCTTTATAGTGCTTCCCCACTGGGAGACCAGGCTGCGAGTACCATATCCTGATATCTCACTCAGTCACATTATCCTGATACTGAGCCAACCTATCCTAATGATGCGGCGCACCTGGCTAGGAAGCGACAAGTATACATTTTTACGTCATTGGTTTGACTCGACCAGGGTTCAAAACCCAAGATCCAGCAAAAGAAATGGGAGATGGACGCTCAACTCATTCGGCCATCCCGTCTGGTATATGACCTTAGATGTTGCTTGGACGTTAAACAACCAATCAACCCGTTATTTTCCAACATTGCCAGTTGACATCCACTATATATCCCGTCCTGATATGACCTTAGATGTTGCTAGGACGTAAAATAACCATAAACAAACAAACAAACATCCACTATTATTTGTAAATTGACAGCCCCCAACACGACTTCCACCAATCATCTTCCGTCTTCAGATACAATCAACACCAACAGCACTTACCAACAGGCGAACCAATATGCGTAAGTCCACAATTTGCTATTTATTTAAATCAACACATCATCATGACAATCATCACCCGTGTCCTCTGTGGCCGAGTGGTTAAAGTGCCTGACTTCTTTATAGGTCAGACTCCTAATCGGAAGGTTGATGGTTCAATTCCCTGTGCCATCAGCAATGCTAGTTTGGATTTGCACCGCTGTGTAGAACTTACAGCGTCGTCAAAGGCCAGTTGCTCTCATACCATGTCTATGTGGTGTGGGAGGTTAAAAATCCCTTGGGTCGGTAAAAGTGTAGGCTCGCGTTTTGTAAAGACCAACTGTCTAATGGTGAAAACAAGACTATTTGGACTTATCCATGATAGGCAGTATAAATCGTCAAGAAACAAGAAAGCAAAAACAAAAACTTTATCTATCATTCCGGTTGTTGTTTACTTTTTCAGAAGTCAGCCGCAGCACATAGTGGATTTCCCCGTCTATGACAGTGCAGAGAAGGCGCTTGAGCGGAAGTGGGTCAAGTACTTCGGTGAACGCCGCGCTCCTGTGCAACTCGGTCTCTTCGGAGGATCCGTTGTCTACTCGCCGCTCTCAGTCAGGTATGGCGTGCTTACGCTTAAGTCACAAATGACCTGTGGCATGGTGGCGGCGGCTGTAACTCCCCACAATTGCCATAACCATACGGGGGCCGCATGGTAATATATGGTAGCCATGAGGCGGTCTCAAGGTTTTTTGCTTGTCGTAGAGGGTTACTATTTGTTTAAGTTGACATTAAAGTTGCATAGTCCGATAGTTTTGAGTTTCTCTCATTTTCTGAGATAAACATATTAAGTCGATCATTATAATCTACCTTACTTTAGTTTGAAGTAACTTTTATTTTAAATCGCTAACTTTTGAGATATTTGAAATGGAAACATGCTAACTTAATTTTGGCAAGCTTGCCAAAAGTCTAACACCATAGGGTTCTGCAGTAACAGGTTCTATTAATTGACTCAGTATTCCCTTATGTGTGACGACAAATGTTTAATAAGTGCACCAGCATCTAAGTTAGATATGTAGACTCAAATCTAGATAATTATTTTGGTTTTGAAAATTTTATGTTTTCATCGGACTAAGCAGCTTTAAACTTGTTTTGGAAATCGTAAGGCCATAGGCCGCAACCCTGCTACATGTAGTATCGCTGATACAATGCCGTATGATAGCCTCGCAGGATTTTGTGACCTTTGCGATTGCTGTGCGGACCCCCTAACATTTGTGAACTTTTCTCCCGCTGCCCGCAAAACTGTACGATTTATCCCAGCCAGTATTTAAACTCCCGACCTTTCACACGGGAAGCCTGCACTATCACGAATTCAGCCATCGCAGACTTACTTACGCCTACCGCCCAACTTTGGGCATAGGCCACGAACAAGGGCTCTCCAGTTATCCTGGTCCTGGGCCATCTTCTCCAGCTGTCTCCATGTATGGCCAGACCTCTTCACATCTGCCTCCAGGTCACTGCGCCAACTGTTTCTTGGCCTGCCTCTCTTCCTTTTCCCCTGTGGATACAGTCAACCTTAAAACAACTCGCCTTCTCCGTTAACAGGGAGCAGTTCCGGAGTACGCTGCGGCCAGGCGACTCTTCGTACCAGGCCGGCTTCACCTACGCGTCCATCCCACCTGGCCTGATTGCTACCTCCACCGAAGCGTTACTCGCTGAGCATAAGGAGTGGCTGCGGAAGTTCCAGCGAGAGGTCGGCTTGGTTGGCCAATCCAGTTTGATTAAGCCGAATATCTGCGACAATGTCAAGCCTCGTGAAGGGCATTCACTGTATCCTTAAGACTCACCGGCTAATCTGGGCGCTTTCGCTTATTAATTAGAAATTGGTGCTTTAATGTGTTGGGTAGATTTGTAATTTATGTATGTGGTGTAGACATTGTACTATGCTTGGAGATGTGATGGGTCAGATTGCGGTGTAGATGTAATGACGTGAATCAGTTAGTTAGTTTTTTTGTTGATCTGCTTTTTGTTCCTTGATTCGCAAACCCTCAGTAAGAGTTCGTTCCATGGCAAGTCGTCACTGGATGGGTCCGGTCGCGTGCGCCTCGAACTGGACTCGAACAACGATATCTGGGTCAAGCAATACGCCCAGCCCTAAGGGCAGTGCCAACATCGACACAAGGTTACAAAGGATGGCAGCGAACACCGCATAGTACGGTTCTGCTGTAAGACCTAGCCACAGTTTTGGAGTAGCGTCTGAGTATATTTATGGGGAAACATATATTTTTATTTGGTAAAATGGTTTGATCGATAGTTGTATTCTTAATCAGAGACAGATGACTGTGCACAATTTTATTGTTTGCCAAAGCAGGGTCGCAATCCATCCTTAAAGCGCGCTTGCGGTCTAAGGCTGGATCTCAACACGGCCCCGCTTTGTTTAATTATAACGAACCACTTCAAAATTTCTCGCCTAAACAAAGTTGTCCTTTTTAAAATTTGTAAGTGCTCATTAAAAGTAATACTTAATGTTACAGCGGTCAGTGACATTTCAGCTTTTACAAAGCAGTGGATTTGGCTTTAGAATGGTCAGTTCTGTACTTGTCTTTGATCGTCCCTATGATTCGCGAACCCCGACCATGTGTGAACAGTTTTTTTACTTTGATTGTCCCTATGATTCGCGAACCCCTACCATGTGTGAACATTTATTCACTTCGATCATCCCTATGATTCGCGAATCCCTACCATGTGTGAATATTTATTCACTTCGATTGTCCCTATGATTGGCGAACCCCTACCATGTGTGAACATTTATTCACTTCGATCGTCCCTATGATTCGCGAATCCCAACCATGTGTGAATATTTATTCACTTCGATCGTCCCTATGATTGGCGAACCCCTACCATGTGTGAACAGTTCACTTCGATCGTCCCTATGATTCGCAAACCCCTACCATGTGTGAACATTTATTCACTTCGATCGTCCCTATGATTCACGAACCCCTACAATGTGTGAACATTTATTCACTTCGATCGTCCCTATGATTCGCGAATCCCAACCATGTGTGAACATTTATTCACTTCGATCATCCCTATGATTCGCGAAACTCTACCATGCGTTTAACAATTTATCAATAGCCTTGAATTCCGCACCTTCACATGTGTACGGACCCTGGGTGTATTGGGTTAAAGCGGACTGCTTTGGGGATTTTTATAATCTGAAGCAGGAGTGTCTGATGATTTAGCGAAAGTTGCTGCTAAGTTATTTTCTGTATTTTAATAGCCTATGAAAGATCAAATATTCATCAATAGGGTGCGTACAGGGCCTGGAAAGTCTTGAACTTCATTTGCCCCATTTCAAGGCCTTGAAAAGTCTTGAATTTAACCTATTTTGCGTAATTAGTCTTGAAAAGCCTCAAATTCCATTAAACTGTCCCCACTTATCTAAATTAATCTGAAATCACCATTCGCCAGTGTTTTTTTTCTGAAATCCAAATGAAATGAGCCTTGAATTCCTATCAAAAACAGTCTTAAAAAGCCTTAAAATAGCCTTGAATTCCATATCTTCACACGTGTATGGTCCCTGCAACCACCTAATTAGACACAACCGACAAAAACTACATTCCATATCTTCACACGTGTATGGACCCTGCATCCACCTAATTAGACACAACCGACAAAAACTACATGCCGATGTATTTGTTACCTCCTATCACTGAGTGCCAAGAAATGATTGGTTATGTAAAGAGAAATTATGGAAAGACCCTTTTGCATTTGTTGAGTACAGAATTGACCATCTTACTGCATATCCAGCTTCTTTAATCTGTCCAAGACAAACATTTGAATTGATATACAGTACAACCCCATTAAAGCAAGCTCGGTTAAACCAAACGATCGGTTAATCCAAACTTTTTTCGCCGGCCCGGCAAAATACTACCATTTATTATATAAAAAAAGTTGGTTAAACCAAAGTCGGTTAATCCAAACTATTGGTTAATCCAAACAAAATTGTTGGGCCCCAGAACACTTCCGGTATGGTTAAACCAAACTTTCATATGGTTACACACCTTTTTATATGATAAATGGTAGTATTTTGCCGGGCCACTGAAAAAAGTTTGGATTAACCGATCATTTGGTGTAACTGGGTTATACTGTATATACATGAAACACAATAATCGAAGTGCCTACATACATTGTATATTGCATTCATAATGCACCCGGGTTTTTGCCAAAGCCAAGTCAAAGTCAAAGCCAAAACTCGGTTAAACCAATGATCGGTTAATCCAAGCAAATTTCTAGGGTCCCTTCAAGTTTGGTTTAACGGGGTTATACTGCACATGTCATTTTGGTTATTTTCTTTCAGAACTAGTGTTAATTTTACTTTCCAAGGGCTGCATTTACATAACTCCTCTTTATGTTTCACCTCTTGATGCACAAGTCATAAATGTCTCTGATATCTTTCGTCGCTCTTTGCTGGTTTTGTCAAGGTTTCGAGGAGCTGAAACTAGGCATACACCGCATAGATTGTGTGTCTATAGGAACACAGCGAAGAAGGTTCGGCTAGTTCTTGCAGGCGCAACTCTTGGCTGATTGGCGTATGCACAATTTTCAAATATGAGAGGAGCGAGAATTACAAACTTGTTGTCCAGTTCCAGTTTAGTTGTTGCGAATGTGTCCAACCTGAATTATAGCGGTGTATATAATATGTGTGACTCCCCATGTCATCTGATGACATCACTACACCATGTATCCGGGCACAAAAACAATTGTTGTTTGTTTGTTTTACACCCTGGCAGCTGAAGTTTAATGCTTCAAAATGCAAAGTGATGCACTTAGGGGGCAAAAACAGCAAGCACATCTATGTAATGAACGATGGTGTGAATAATGTTCCGCTCTCCGAAACAATGATAGAAAAGGACTTGGGTGTCAAGGTGGACAACAAACTGACATTCAGCGACCACATCCAGGAAGCCGCCAACAGAGCTAATGGAATACTGGCTATCATTCGAAGATCGTACACATACCTAGACGAGGATGTTGTACGCAGACTGTACACATCCCTTGCACGTCCACTTTTGGAATATGGAAATGTTGTGTGGTCACCACTCTACAGGAAGGATGCTGAGTCAATTGAGAGGATCCAAAGAAGGGCAACGAAGCTTGTACATGGATTCGATGCAATACCCTATGAACAACGTATGCGTCATTTGAAGATCCCAAGCATGTACTACAGACGGGCCCGGGGGGATATGATTGAAGTATTCAAATATCTCCATGGTATCTACAAGACAGGCGGCCCCCTTATCAGAGACTCCAACACCAGGACCAGAGGGCACTCCCTGAAGCTGAGGAAGCGGTACTCCAGACTGGATCTGCGACACAACTTTTTCGGCTTTAGGGTGGTTGACCTGTGGAATGACCTGCCGGAGAGTGTCATAGCAGCGGAGTCGGTGAACTGCTTCAAGTCCCGACTGGATGCATACTGGTCAAGCATTACATATATCTTGGAGCCAGTGACAGTTGCTACGATTGACCACATCTGAAGAACTGTCTCCATTTCAATTAATTAAGAGCGGCTAACAGGTCCAAGGCCTATTATAGCTGTATCCTATTGATTGATTGATTGATTGATCTAAGATCATGTCAGGATGGGCACCGACTTGTGACAGTGCGCACTCGTGCCAAGTTTATTAATAGTGCTGCCCGCACTGCCAGCACCATGACCCAATTTCCCAGTCACATTATCCTAATACTGAGTTAACCAGTCCTTGCCCTATTCTCGTAATGCAGAGTGCCAGGCTAGGCAGCGATAAGTATCAATTTTCTAAGTCATTTGCTTGCCGTGGCTGGGATTCGAACCCCTGATCTTCTGCACGGGAAGTCTGCGCTCTACCGATTCCGCCACCGCATCCGCTATAGGCACAAAAACAAGTCAACATTAGTATTTGTTGGGGGGGGGGGGGGGGGGCCCTTGGGGTGATAATAGGAGCAAAGATGGCGACTTTAGTGCCTGGCCTTATGGCATCACCAGTGGCGCCCCCTTGGGAGTCGGTGAGACACCAAGGTAAAGCATATGTGCCAATTGACCAATTTCATATGACGTCAGCACATGTATTTAGGTCAGTGCGCGCGCTGCTTGGCTGCAGGACAATATCTCTAAAACCACAGCACCTAGAAACAAACTGATTGGAATACACATAGAAAACATGTTTACCAAAAAGATTATATTAAATTGATACGGTTAGGGTTCTGGATTTCTATTAATTTTGAATAAAATCGACGTTTTGCACTGCACGTACCAGCAAACTCAATGCATTGTGGCAGTGAGCAATCTTCATACAGAAAAAGTTAAATATCTCTAAAACCACACCATCTAGAAACAAACTGATTGGAATACACATAGAAAACATGTTTACCAAAAATATTATATTAAATTGATACGGTTAGGATTCTGGATTTCTATTAATTTTTAATCAAACTGAGGTTTTGCACTGCGCATACTGGCAAACTCAGTGGCACTGTGCATTCGTTCTGCAGCCAAGCTGCATGCGCATACACGATGTTTACAAACATTGAAAGGGGTCTATACTGCTTGAGGGTTTGCGGATCAGAATAACACGTGGTGCTAAGAACGAATTAGCGACTCGCCAACTTACAAATATATATATATTATATAAGTTTGAAGTGAGAGGCGAGAGACTGTTGGAGTCGGTTCCCGGAGGACGGAGGCAGAGAGTGCCCGTTTACAGAGGGGGGGGGGGCCTGCAGAGAATAAGGGAAGCGAGAGGTGTCCAGACAAGGACACTGAAAAACAGTAGGGGCTATTGTTTATTTATATACACATAATAAATTATATAGCACATATATATACAAGTACTCCCCACTTAGCGCTCTAGATACTTTCCTAAAAATGCAGCACTAAATGAAACAGCGCTATATGAGGTCATTATAACATAGTGTGAATAGAGTTGTTTCTTGGGGCTTTGCATCCTGGCAACATCTAAGGTTATATCGGGTCAGGTATCAACTTGTGACAGCATGGACCCATGGTGACTTTATAGTGCTGAAAGTGAAAGAACCCCAGTTTAATTCCCATATATGGAGAGTGAAGAGAAGTTGTTGCCATGATAAAGGAGCGCTTTAGAGAATCAGCGCTAAATGGAGTAGCGCTAAGTGTGGTATGCCTGTATATATATTACATATATAATATATAGTATGTTATGGTGTACATGGGATTATACAAGTATGATGCATAGTGTTTCCAAACTGGATAAGATCAGATGTTGAGTCCAGTTGCCATGTTAGATTGCTATTTTAAAAATACCTGAATATTCAAATATTTAACCCAATTGTTTTGTTAGGTGTCATCATTCAAAAGAACTAGTTCTGGGTATATGGAGCTTAGTCCAATATGCAGGAGATGAGCGGCTGCTCTGAGCAGTTCGTCTTTAGTGCCGCATGCATCACAGCGGTGTGACAAAATGGATCCATCTGATTACAAAGTTTCCGTATGCATATCTGGATATGTTTTGTGGTGTTGCTAGTTGCAAGAGTTCTCAATGCCATGATGAAAGCCTATTATGTCTGTGACCTCTTTTGAGCTGTAACACTAGGTGGCAGCACTTCAGGGCCGCATTCAGGGTACGCCTCAGAGACGGCTCCGCGATGTTTGTTGGCCTATTTGCGTTCACGGTGCTCTTCAGAGACGTCTCGCTTTTCAAATAGGAGGCAAAAAGCGCCTCGAATGGCCGCTGGATTCCTTGATTTCAGCCAATCAGAGCTGTTTTTTTCAATTGCAAATGGCTGCCCCCTATGGAGGCTACCATTTTCGAGGCACCAGACAGCTGAAGTCATTCAGACTAGTGCGACGTCCGTAATTTCTCCGAGGCGTACCTTGAACGCGGGCCCAGATGTTCTAGTTCTACTATTATGGGATGGTCTGTGTTTATTATGGGATGTGGGTGGGCAGCAAACCATACTGACAGTATTAAAGATGGCTGCCGATAGGTACCTTTTGCGGTGTTTACCATTTGTAGCTGAGGTTGCTAGCATACACCGTCCAGCATGCACAGTGCCTACACCTTCCGATAACCGAGTGTCTTGTAATGCATTCAACGAAGGTTTATTGCCCGCCTTTTCCTGTGAATTGATGATGGATAACCCTATGATGTGATACCGTTTGTTATCTGACGCCATCGACAATTGATATAATTAAGGTTACCTGCTATTAACATTAAGGCTATTTAACTTACAAGATGTCCTTTATTTATTGTGGTGTTCATGTCATGTATAGCTCACTGTCTCAAACCAGCGTATTGTTTTATTTAAAACCTGATAACCGCAGTATTTTACTATGAAAGTCCCAGCAATTTTTGCTTTATCGATACATGATATGAGACATCTTAATTTGAATCTGTGTAGGTCAGTAACAGGTATACCAGTTCAGCGCTTTCAAAAAGTTGTGAAATAGGAGTTGGAATTGTGAAAGTAGAAGTTGCAGATGCGGTTCTTTTGGCACCACGCTGCGTGTAGCACTATGGAGTATACTCCATATTGTAGAAAAAGCACAGGTCGCAGTTGAGCATGTAGACGACGCTGGTGACTTGCGTCGGCTCATTTTGAAAGCACTGCCAATTGGTGAGGCAGTTAGTGATGCTCAAGAAGCGATGTCGAATGAGCAATTGAATAAGGCCAAATAAAATTAAAAGTTGGTGATCATCTTTTTAAAATAAAAATCAGGGTCGGACGAGCAGTTTTTATTTTTATTTTTATTTTTTCAGTATTTCACTGGTCTCCTCCATTCTCTCTGCCACCCTCATTCACATTCCTTCCTTCCTCCCCAATCCAACACCCTCCCTCTCCCACACTCCAACACCCCACCCCTTTCCCAACCTCCCCCACTCTCGACCCTGCTCCCTCCCCTTCCCAGTTCCCTCACTATCACCCGTCAAATCCCTCTCCGTTCCTTTCCCCTCACCGCCCTGTCGATTTCCCATTTTTCGGTCCCCTTTCTATTTCTCACTCCATCCACTCCCCTTTCCATTTCTCACCCTACCCACCCTCTCCATTTCACAGTTACTACAACAAAATTAGTGCGAGCAATTTTTCAGGCATTGGCGGGGTTGATCACCAATTTTTATTTTATATATGACATTCTCTAGTCAGACCATCTGCGTCCGAACAGTCCGCTTCACTCCGTAATCTGCTATTTCATACAACCAAAAAGAAATCTGCTTGTGATTGATAATGAATTTGTCAACTTTCTACAGGAGTGATGATTTATATACACAATTTGTTGTTTCTAGACACTTTGAATGTGATTGCGACGATGGTTTTATACATTTATACCGCCCAATGTTTGATCAAATGTCACCGTATTAGCTCCCAGATCCTGCTGATGAGCCCACTAGATTTTAACGGTCATGCGCAGAGTGTCCTTAAATAGTAGGTCATGTGTACCATGCCATGACTATTGGGTCATGCACAGTGTCTTGATTAGTGGGTCCTGTACATAGTGTTCTAATTAGCAGGTTATGTGTAGTCTCCTAAGTGTTGGGTCATGTGTGGCATCTTAATTAGTGGGCCATGTACATAGCAACTATACTAAGTGATGTGCATTGTGTCCTAATTAATGGGTCATGTGTACAATGTCCAAATTAATAGGTCATGTGTACAGCGTCCTTATTAATTGGTCATGTATACATCATCATAATTAATGGACATGTATAAAGCATCCTAATTAATGTTAAGTGTCCTAATTAATGGGTCATGCGTACAGCATCCTAATTAATGGGTCATGTATACATCGTCCTTATTAATGGGTCACGTGTACATCATCCTAATTAATAGGTAAAGTGTATAGAGTCCTAAATAATTGGTCATGGGTATAGTGTCCTAATTAATGGGTCATGTTGCAGTGTCCTAATTAATGGGTCATCTGTATAATGTCCTAATTAATGGGTCATGTTGCAATGTCCTAATTAATGGGTCATGTATACATCATCCTAATTGATGGGTCATGTGTGTAGTGTCCTAACCAATGGGCCATTTGTACAGCATCCTAATTAATGGGTTGTGTGTGTAGCATCCTAATTAATGGGTCATGTGTACATCATCCTAATTAATGGGCCATGTGTACAGCATCCTAATTCATGGGCCATGTGTACAGCATCCTAATTCATGGGTCGTGTGTGTTGCATCCTAATTAATGGGTTGTGTGTGTAGCATCCTAATTAATGGGTCATGTGTACATCATCCTAATTAATGGGCCATGTGTACAGCGTCCTAATTCATGGGCCATGTGTACAGCATCCTAATTAATGTGCATGATATCCACATGCGTCTTGTGTGTTTTATCAAACACTGCACTGTACACTTTACCTTCACTTGTAATGAAAGACTTAGCACTTTTTAGCGCCACTCAGAGTATTTCTAGTGAAGAACCCAGTTACTTACTAAGTTGAAAACCCCAAATGGATTATAATATATCTTGGTAATTAAATTAATCCATATCATGTTCATCTATGTGAAGATTTAAACATTGACACCGTGCATTTACCACAACCTTTTTTCCCAACTTTCTTCTTGTAAGACGTAATCTTGTTTGCTTAACCGTAATCAATAAAAACTTGTTTGAATTTGTTGTGTATCTTAAAATGATGTTCCTGGTGTGTGTTTGATTTCCATGTTACTCGAGAGATATTAACGTATCGCTCAATTTGTATCAGAGAGAGATCGAAGTCAGAAAGTGAAATAGCTTTTTTTTCAACTCGGACATATACACAGCATATAAACCTTCATAGGAACATAGATTCTGCTATTATTTTGAATATTTTCTGCTATTATTTGGCAGGTTTTCACTTTGGGTTTCCATGTCACACTTTAGTGCCCTGTTTCAAAGAATGACCCATATACGTGTGAACATTTCTGGGCTGTTCGATTTTATTCATCATGTATCCTAATTTGTCAGGTCGGTTCCAAGCTGTTACTGACCAGGAAGTGTTTTAACAAGGTTTGTATGGGTCCTTGAAAACCCGCAAAGTCCTAGAATTTGTCTAAAGATCCTTGAAAATTGAAAATCATCACCATATATCTTTTAAAGCTTATTTTCGCTGACGTGCCCAAACTTCAATCAGTGATCTTTTATATTAAAAGTGATTTTTGTGGGTTCGTTATCCTGCCTCTTGATATTTTTATTATTAAAACCATACATATATTCATTGTTATTTCTCATGCTTATTCACAATTCAAATCTTACCCAGTGAATCGACTATGAATAAAGCTGTGTTTCAGGGCACTTTAATTTAATAAACGTCTTACAAACATCCTGGAAGTTTGCACTGAAAGGTTGTGGAAAGTCCTGGAATTTGAACCGGTTCAAAATGGGTATGAAACCCTGTATAAATGTGAAGTTTTGGGAGCACTCAATGTAAACCCATTAGTTTACTGTCCATGTTGCAACATGTACAAAGGTTTAATAAATCCTATTCTTCAAATGAAATCTGGTGTTGTTCTTATTTCTTTGGTAAATATGTGTATTCTGCTGAATAATTGGTCTTGCAGCCATTTCTTTTTAAATTCAGGATTATTTACACAAAAATGATATATCTAGTATCTGTTTTAATGTGCATCCCAGGGCACTACTTTTTTTTGGTACACTTTAAACTTGATCTTCCCCATTCCACTGTTCATTATGTTGTCCTACTAGTGCTAAGCACCAGGCTACGTAGCAAAATAAATATCCTCTTTGAACTCATTGGTTTAACTCGGCCAAGGTTCGAGTCCAATATGACTCGCCATATGGGAACCGGTCACCCAACTCATTCAGTCACCACCCATCTGCATGATCTGGTGTAGATACAAGATTCACCCCGTACTGCTGCAGTAGGGGTGCAAACCAACCCTATGTAAAAGGTGGCGAAAATGCGGGTAAAAGAATTGAGGGCCTAATTTAACAATCTAAGAAGCAACATTTATTCTTTACATATGTTTTATTATTTACCCGCTACCTTTGAGTTGAAAAATATAATATAATATATAGTTTAATAAGATTTAAAAGTGAAATCGACGGCGTTCTGCGGCCGCCATCTTGTCTTTTTTGCATTCTCTCCCATTTCACCAACTCTGTGCCTATATGCATAATATGGGTAGCCATTTGATACTGGAGCCACATACTGTAGCCTCACTTCCATATTAATGCTATTTTCCCCCGTATTTATATAAGGCTGGTCTTCACCCGTGTACTACAAGTACCGGGTGAATCTTTTATCTAGATCTGGTGATGCCTTATTTTCAGAAAGTGCTGGCAGAGTGGTATCTCAGAGATGCTTAACTATAAAGTCTCCATCATTCTGTAATTCTGCAAGTAGATATCCCAAGTGATTTTTTTAAACATTGAAAATGAAATAATGTTAAGGCTCCACACATAGACTATTGGTGGATTAGTGAGGCGCTTGGGATACCTACCACAAGTCAGTACCCTTTCTGGTCAGTAGTTCGATTCCCTGTGCCCTCCAGGGCACTACTTTTTTTTGGTACACTTTAAACTTGATCTTCCCCATTCCACTGTTCATTATGTTGTCCTACTAGTGCTAAGCACCAGGCTACGTAGCAAAATAAATATCCTCTTTGAACTCATTGGTTTAACTCGGCCAAGGTTCGAGTCCAATATGACTCGCCATATGGGAACCGGTCACCCAACTCATTCAGTCACCACCCATCTGCATGATCTGGTGTAGATACAAGATTCACCCCGTACTGCTGCAGTAGGGGTGCAAACCAACCCTATGTAAAAGGTGGCGAAAATGCGGGTAAAAGAATTGAGGGCCTAATTTAACAATCTAAGAAGCAACATTTATTCTTTACATATGTTTTATTATTTACCCGCTACCTTTGAGTTGAAAAATATAATATAATATATAGTTTAATAAGATTTAAAAGTGAAATCGACGGCGTTCTGCGGCCGCCATCTTGTCTTTTTTGCATTCTCTCCCATTTCACCAACTATGTGCCTATATGCATAATATGGGTAGCCATTTGATACTGGAGCCACATACTGTAGCCTCACTTCCATATTAATGCTATTTTCCCCCGTATTTATATAAGGCTGGTCTTCACCTGTGTACTACAAGTACCGGGTGAATCTTTTATCTAGATCTGGTGATGCCTTATTTTCAGAAAGTGCTGGCAGAGTGGTATCTCAGAGATGCTTAACTATAAAGTCTCCATCATTCTGTAATTCTGCAAGTAGATATCCCAAGTGATTTTTTTAAACATTGAAAATGAAATAATGTTAAGGCTCCACACATAGACTATTGGTGGATTAGTGAGGCGCTTGGGATACCTACCACAAGTCAGTACCCTTTCTGGTCAGTAGTTCGATTCCCTGTGCCCCCCCCCCCCCCCCGCCCCCCACCTCTGCCAATTTGGATTTCCACCACTGTGTATAACTTGCAGTGTCATCAAAGGCCAGTTGCTCTCATACCATGTCTATGTGGTGTGGGAGGTTAAAAATCCCTTGGGTCGGTAAAAGTGTAGGCTCGGGCTTTCTTTCGACAAACTGTCTAATGGTGAAAACAAGCCTATTAAGGCTTATCCATGATAGACAGTATAAATCTCCAACAACAAAAAACAACCTTGTACGTTGGTAGGACGCGAAGGCCCGACAAGCATGCGGGTATGTGTCGACACCTAACGGCACTTCTATGCAACATACGTCAACGGGTGGCGCCATCTATGAGGGAGGCGGGAAACCAAAGCAGTCCCCAATCCCCGCCCGGTGTCACACATTATAACTCTTCTCAATCTAACGACATGTTCACTGACTAAGGTCTCCTGTTTAGCACCCCCAAATGCTTTTACTGAGACTTTGTTGAATGCTTGGGTATTAATACTTGGGATGCAAACCGTACAACAAAAGGGATTTGGGTAGAGTCAGGGAACGGTACTTCTTGGCAATCTTGCAACCTTTGACGTGATTCAGGGCTCAGCGTTTTTGCTTTTTTGACAAAACAATCTAAGTGCAATTTCCCCAAAAGAAAAAGAAATCCTGTTAAAACCAGCACTATGTAGTAGCTATTAATGCACATTCGGTGAGCATCATACTGGCGAAGTCTAAAAAGGTAAAATAAAGGAAAAACTCATTGGAAAGTATGAGAAAATAGATCATTGACACAGTCTCTTAATTCGCCAATTCCACACCAAGAGCCGGGGGCGGTGAAAAGTGGGACAAGAGTGCATGGTTAGCACACTGGTCCCCGTGGCATATGTATGTACATATAATATGTATGGGCAGAGAACAGTGTATGTGTATGTGATAGAGCTGCCGAAGCGGAGTGTGGCGGGGACCTGTGTGGGCTGGGCGGTGTAGATGGAATGGAGGAAAGTCAGGAATCATCTCCCACCAACAACGGGCTCACTCCATCTAACCCTCACACCGTCTGCTTTTTACTACTTTCGCTGGAACAAGGGAACTAACTAAACAGAACACCACCGGTGTGTGTGTGTGTACACAAAATAGCAGACCTTTTCAGAGGAAGGTGTCATTGCTTGACGCGGTGAGTTGAGAAAATACCGCTAGAACTTGAGTTGAGTCTGGGTTGTTTAGGTTTTGACAGTTCTGTATTGACAGCTGAACTCTCTAAACTAATCACGGCTCCCTGGAGTAAATCTACACCACACCTGTAGATCTAACACCGAAAGAGGATTTTATATTTATTATATCTCCCCAACGGCCAGTTGGACCACGTTGCCATCGCCCCAAAATCGCACTCTAGCATCGGAATCCCGACTGACTGAGTGACATTTAGGCATTAGGGCGATAACGGTTTCCTAAATTTCCATCAGAAACGAGTGGCGCCCGATTGTGGTGAGATTCAGGTCACGCCCCCTCTTCTAACTGACTGAGCGCAGCCTCTGTGCCCGCTCGTCGTTCGCCGCAGTCTGACGCTATAAACAAAGCATTGGCCTGTGCACGGTTAGCGACTGTTGCCAGTGCGCATGTCTCCTCAGACAGGGGAGGAGGATGGAGGCTGTGTCTGTGGCCTAGATTGTGGAGGAATATACCCAGAAACCGATACCCTGGAGTAGATAAGAGCAGTGGAAGCCTCTTATGGCACCCAGGAGTACAAATACAGCACATTGATACTAGAAATCACAGCGGTAGAGTATCGGAATAGCCGGGTTCGATAGGAACACCCCGCTGGGAAGGTGTGACTGTGAGTCACTGAGTGGGAGTACCTTCTGACTTCTGAGTGATTTGTCATTTATATACTCAACGCCTAACTCATCATCTCATGTGTTACTGTTAGGATTCAAACTGTTGTAAGTATGATCATTTTTGTTCGTTTTGTTTATATATAAATGTGATGTGACATGATATCTTTGGTTCAAGTTTCTGATCGATTTCTTTGTGTAGGATTTGATTTGTAAGTTCATCATGTACATGTCATATGGAAAGTTTGTATACATGATGATGTATACTGTGTATTTATGTATGTATACAGCATATTACATGTATATATGTATGTGTGTATATATATACACATACATACATTACATTACATGTATGTAGAGCTCTGGCTCGGCATGGACATGGTCACTGGTGCAAGATGCCTCCCGTTGACAGTTGGGGTTTTCCCTCCATAATTTTTTTATATTGCGAAGAGGGATACTACAGACACTAGCATGATATTTGAACAGGGAATGAGGTTGAGAGAGGATTAGTTTGAAGATCTAACAACTTCTTTTGTAAATCCATGTCGTATCAGTTAAAATTATATACAGTAGTATCTTTTATCAAGGGACAATTCTGCATGCAGACCAATGTTGTCCTGAAATAGCAGGTGTTGTGTCATGTCATTGGAACGACAGTCAAATTATTTAATTAGACAACAAAAACAGGGAGTTCTTTGAAAAAGTGTTCGCACATTGCATAGGTGTGTGCGTGCGCACGCGCCTGTTTAATTGGTGCACATGTACAGATTATTTAGAATTTTCTTTTTTTATTCATTTCGGTGTTTTCACTATTCCATGCAGTTCATATATAAATATCGGGCATGGTGGCGTAATCGGTAGAGCGCGAGCTTCGCCTGCAGAATGTCATGAGTTTGGTTCCCGGTCGAGTCAAACCAATGACTTTAAATTTGATCCATGTCGCTTCCTAGCTTGGCTAATAGGATAGGGCGAGGACTGGTTAATTCAGTGTCAGGATAATGTGACCGAGTGGGATATTGGGTCATGGTGCCGGTGGCCTGATTTCCCAGTGGGACAGCACTATAAAGTCATCATGAGTGCACACTGTCACAAGTCGGAACCCATCGTGATATGACTTTAGATGTTGCTAGGATGTAAAACAACAATAAACAAACATATATAAATAATATATGATACTATTTTATAGGTCTGAAATGATTTATTTTATTGTAGTGGTCTGCACTGACCTCTCAGGCAAGGAGCCACATAGACAGGTAGGCGTGGGTAGTGTGTTGATATCAGGGAGCCTAGGTGGTATAATGGTTAGCACACTGGCCCGGAATGCAAAGAGATGTGGGTTCGAGTCCCGCTCTAGGTGCAATATTTCCCATTTTCATCACCCCCACGACAATATGAAATCAACTTTCAAAATATAGCTAGTCCCAACCAAGTGAGAGAAGTCACAGACAATATCCAGCATGTAGAATATTTTCGCCAGCTTCTAATTTGTATATAGGCTTGTTCTTCACCCCTACTCAGGCTACTGCGGTACGGGGTAAATCTTTGAATAGTTTGATCTAATCTAACCATGCATCTTGTCAACTAAACACTATAGAGGGGGTGTAATGACGTCACAAGTGATTTTTTATATACAGTAGTATCTATCAGAAGACAACTTTCGGTGGCCATATTGGATTACATACAGAAGCCTCGCAACTGCCTACACTTTGGTTATTTACTGATGTGTTGGTTTATTTGTCACTGTTTTGAGCAGTTTGGCCTCAGAAGTTGTTGCTAAAGTGCTGTAAGTAAACACATTGGATGTAAACTGCCCAGAACCTCCCAGAACACAAGAACACTGTTTTACTGCATCAGCATGCATTCACAACATGGCTATGGAGGGTGCTCATAATCCAAGATGGCTGACTGCTGACGTCACTGCACTCCCTCTTATAACACCGCCTACTTACTATCTCTAATCTAGTCATGTCTCTAGCACCACCAGCTGACCCAGACAAAGGCGAAAATGCCGACCCATTTGACCTCAATGACCTCGGTCGGGTGTACCCACTTCAGTTTTGTGTTTGTTTGTTGTTTTGCGTCCTAGCAACATCTAAAGATCATATCAGGACGGGTACCGACTTGTGACAGTGCATTCATGGTGACTTTATAGTGCTGCCCCACTGGGAAGTCAGGCCGCCGTCACTATGAGTTTGATCCAATATCCCATTCAGTCACATTATCCTTACACTGAGCTAACCAGTCCTTGGCCTATCCTAGGTAGTGACAAGTATACATTTTAACGCCATTGGTTTGATTCGACCGGGAACCGAACTCCCGACCTTCCGACCGCGAGGCGCGCGCTCTACCGATTAGACCATCACGCCCGGTGACCACTTAAGTCTGCACATGTCCAAGCTTCACCCCTCCCCTCC